>SMGT01008599.1:555562-570864 GCA_004794575.1 Lanistes nyassanus
CATTCTACACAAATACTATTCTCTTTTAGTACGTCCCCCACTTTGCATTCTACACGAATGCTTCAGGTTGTAGTCGCGGCGAAGACATCCTTGCCTTCTTTCCCTTACCTTCCTATCTTTTCTTCTTGCCTTCATCTCAGCAAGCAAAACCCTCCGGATATGAACCGAGGGTTCGGCGGGACGTTAGCCAATAAAAACCTAAGCCAACCTCGATCCTTGCTCTGCCCTTCACACCCCCATTCCCCTTTGGGCCCTCGTGTGGGTAAGGAAGAGACTGTGCGCGGCATGCAGCTCTGTGTGCTGCACAACCCAGTGCAGCCCGCTTGACGCGCGCAGTGTTTGGAGGGCGAGGGAGGGGGGTTTCAGTAGCACCCTCTGATACAAAGTTACATTCTCAGTCTACATGATTCCACTCTTAAGTTACATAATACCAGTCTATAGTTATATACTTCCATTTCTGTAGCTATACAACACAGTGCATGGTTTAGCTACAAAAATGCAGTCAACACATAAGCATTCAATAGTTGTAGAGTGCAATTATATGCCTAGAGACTTGAATTCTATGTTACATGAGTCTGAACTAAGACATCGGTGACAACCAAAATGGTCCGCAATGGTTTCCTTAATGGTGTGGATATTTGTTGCTGAACGTCCAGCCGCAAAATAGGCACATGTCAGGACAGTGTTGCTTGGACAAAGTTTACGTCTGGCAGGGCAGGTATTTGGTAATATTTTTTTAAGTGCTGGGTATGAATCGGCCGGGATGCGAACCACCGACCTTCCCCTCTGAAGTGGACGCATCCATCACTAGACCACCGAGGCGGTCTGGTTTCCTTAATGGAACTTTTAGAGCGTTATCTCTCTCTCTCATTTCCTTACCCTCTCCACTCACCCCTCTGTGTGTAATACGTGTACGTGTTTTTATATGTCTGTGCGTTGAGTTAACTCCCCTACAAAAACCAAGATACAAATATACAAAAACACTTTATTATCTCAAAAGAGAATTCACACGCACCATCTGCCAACAGTGTAAGATAAACATTTAGAACAAAACAGAGCACAAAAAACTTTACCATCATAGACTCACATCCCAAATACAAGCTTTGGGATTAAAAAAATTAACATGGGGTTACATATTTATACGTCTTCATATATCAAGCTGGAACTGTACACAATGTCTGACTGCTGAGCGAAGCAGTTGGTTTTCTTAACCTTATAAACTTTACACGGTTTTACCTATTTCAAAATAGGGAAGCATCCAGTTTTGTTTATCGAAGGATGGACAAGTGTTTCTCAGAATGTAACTTCTGTTTATTTGGCCTTATAAAAATAAACATATTTCTGCGGAAAACATACATCAGGCAAGTCGCGGTCCATCTTCGGCATATCGCTCACCCAAGTTGACATATCTTATGGCTTTACCACATGCACTTTTTAGGACATCCTAGCAAGTATTTCCGGAGATATATGTCGCAATTAGACTGTTGTGCTTTTAGAGATGAATCAAGAAAAAGATACAGAAAATTTCTGAACTTACACTGTACCATTAAAATCATAGGGCAGAGATATTTTAGGCTAACCCAGAGGTATCGCTCCTTCAATCTCCCTCCTCCTCGACTGCAATGGTGTTACGATAAGCAAAACCAAATGTTTCATCTCCTACTGAAACATTTCACTCAGTGGGGTGGGGTGGGGGGTATTTTAAGATATCTCAGAAGTATTACTTCTCATCTAGAAGTACTCGGGATTTTTTTTTTTTTGGTATGACCAGTTCAACACAGCTCGGTCTAGTCGTGCAGATCTATCCCTTCCCCTCCCCTCCCAGTCATTAAAGTTGCAGATCTGGAAAGCATCAAAAATATAGAATCTGAGATATTTCAGACTAACGCCCAGGTGATCTATCTTGTATAAAGAGAGCTTTAAGATTGTCGTGTGAATTGCACAATTTATCACTATGCTGTAACAATTATGGAGGGGGGTAAAACTGCTATCGGGCTGTGTCATTCAAGCGGTACTCCCTGAGGAAAGTTTCGGAAGGAATAACATCTAATCCAGGGTATTGGAGTAACGGGGGCTTGGGTTGGTGGATGGAATGCATTCTACGATGCTACACGCTGTTAACAAGTTCTTGAGGCACTCCGAACACAAGATCCATCCCCTTTCGGCTCACTGACTTATGTAATATTTGTTATTTTCACTGAGAAGAATATTTTCTTATTTGTGTGCTGCTTTAGATTTCCCCCCTCAGTTCACGTTATACATCATTCTGTCTGCTTTTAAAGGCTTATACAATACATCTTGCTTCGATGTGGCTAAGTACTTCTTCTTTTCCAGACCTGCAGTCCTAGGTGCTCATACAGAGGACAAGGTCGGCGAAACTGGAAACAAGGGACTTTAAAGGCTCAACCAAGATGGGTGTTTTTTTTTAATGTATCACAATATTTGACCACCAGAGCTGAGTGAATAATTCCCTACAGTCCACAGGATACAGATTTGCAAACATCTGCATATCAAAACCACGATTTCGTAATGTATTGAAACGCGAACGTTTTACTGGTTATCCTGTAACAGCTCGGATTTTACTAACCAGCGTTTCCTTGGACTAGTGAGATGTCAGCTTTTGGCCCCTTCTTGCGCTAGGAGAGATTGTTTGTGGTTTTGATTGATGTTACTATCGCCATATCCGAAACCACATCGAAAGCTTACATCTTATGAACAGTAGGGCGTTTCCACTCAAATGTTGGGAACTGATATGTTGTAATCAGCTAAAACCACTTAATTGAAGACCGCCCTCCTCGTGGGTGAGCCCTTTGAGGTCCACTCAGTGCGCTGTGCGGTACACAGCACACAGAACAAGGACCAACAAGGTGGGTAGAGACATCTTCTGTTGCATGGCGGCACCGCTGTCCACAAATTCGTCTGTTCCAGCCTGGCACTCGGGGGTTCTCAGGGTGATTGGGCTGCAGCCAGGTGGATTAAGGTAAAGTTTGGAAATCTCCACGTATAATTTGGTTATCCGACATCCACAGGTGGGGAACACTTCAAGATAACATTCCGCGTTTGCAGAGAAGACCCTGAGGAAATACAAGTCAAAAAGTACTGAGCAGGAAATCGGAAGAAGAATATTACAGTTTTCTGCACGTTCCCCTAGAAATAAACATACATACATGCACATAAGGTCGTGCGTGTAAAGATTAGATCGATTTCATGAGAAAATTCCACAACGGGTTTGCATAGCGCCAGCGATATGCTGTAGCGAGGCACGTGTAGGGAGCATTTTTAAATAGCAACTGCACACGGAGAAAAGTGGTCTGTTAATAAAAAAACAGCATATTTGTCAGAGAGAAAAAACGCTCAGACCAGATGATATGGCCCTTATTAATAAGATCAGTTACGTAGTCAAGGATTCTATATCGAATAAAATGTTAACTATATCCTGCGTATCTGCTGCCTAGAACAGTTTTAAAGGTAACTGTAATTGTTCAAGTTCCTCCCTTTCTTCCATGCCTTCATTTCTTTGTCTTTTTACCTATAGTGAAACTTTTGGCACCTAACTGGCTTTAGTAACGATAGTTCGACTTGTCATTAGGTCTGCCAGTAATTCTGAACTTCCATCAAGCAACTCTGTAGGCTTTTCAGTTCATTCCTGGTGCCTCGACTTACATGTACATATCTGAAAAAAATTGAATAATTCATGAAGCTTATACTCACTTGCATAAAATATCTTTAGTTGTAAGGTATGCACCTTTTTCACTCGCGTATGTCTTCACTTTGTTGTAAGTGCAGTCGAACAACCTTGGTGCAACTGATTTTGCACAACTGACATTGATCGCTGTAAATAATGAACCAGAAGAGATTATAAATCCACAGAATAAGGTATGAAGCTAGTTACTAAATTTTGTTTCGCCATAAAACTATTTTGTGCCAATGGCAGGTGTGGAGAACACTCTGTAATTAAGACAATCTTTTAAGCGCATTCTTTAATGACATATGTAAAACAAAAAGTGAAATTTGAAATCAGTTTACCTCAATTCCTTCTAAATAACAGCAAATATAAACAAAACCACGTAAACAAACAATAACAAGCAAAAAATAACAAACACAATTTACCGACTCTGAACAATCTATATGAATTGTGGGACGTCAACCAGAAAAGATCTAACAGGGCTGACAGTACAACCAACTTATCGCTCTTGTGTCACTACATCTCTAAACAGCAGTCCATCGACCTTTGATGTTATCACAGAGAACTGCCAACATGGTCCTGGCATTTTCTACAGTCGGAAGGTAGTCCCAGATATCTCGGGGCTGGCACTGTTGTCCAACCTGCATGCTGCACACTATGGCCCTCTGGAAACGACTCACATCCCTGTATGCAAAGGAAAGACGATTAGCTTACACACAAGGGGGAAAAGACATTTCATGGCCTTGTACCTTTCAGGTCTACGTTATACACTCAAGTGTTAGTTTAAAATGCATCCAATAACATCGTCCAAAGTCATCCCGCACTTTCACCCCCTTGAGATACTTCTGGTATTTACTAGAAATAACCCATGTCTAGTTGAGATACTTCTGGTATTTACTAGAAATAACCCATAATACCCTCCCCCAGAATTGTTTTTAGTCATGTTATTGCATAGGAATACTTCTTTGCTTACGTCAAAGTGGGCTTCAGACATGAATGTCCTGCTGTAACCCCTGGTATCTTCCCCCTTTTAGATCTTCCTAACTCCTCTGTCTTGTTTTTGTTTCTGCGCTATTATCGATCGTTTCGTTAGTGGATCTTAAACTTCCATCGTTCCTCTTGTCACCTAATGAACTTGGAAATTTACTGTATGGACTACCGCTTCCTGGTCGCTAATTTTTTTCCCCCTAATTAAGTTCTGCCACAGCCCGGACAAACATGCGCAGGTCACCTTTCATCCCGTTTAGCGCAAAGACACAGGTTTGAACTTAAACATCCAAACAGAAGCCCTACCTAATGCCAAAGCCCTAACTCTACCCCTAACCCCCTCCCCTCCAAAAAAAATCGTTAGCTAAAAGGGGTTTCGAATCTGCGACATAACTTTGAAGCCCAGTGCTTTTACCAACTCGGCTATGAAGCACCATGGAGCAATCTCTTTACTGAGACCATAAGAAGTCACGCTGTACAGAGGTCATGGCTTGATCTATAATTATTGTTGTTGTGGTTAGTGGTTAGCAACTGACATTCTCATGCGCAGGGTATTTGGTACGCTGCACATGCTCGCCCGGGCTGGGGCAGAACTCCTTTGGGGAAAAAACTTCTCTTCCTGTACTTAAGATAAGGAACAGTGATACTGCTTGAACTGTTCTGTAACTTAGGATGCTTCTAAAAACATATAATTTGAAACCTGATCCTCAGAAAACATTAGATGTAGCAAGGATTCCTCGAATTAATTTTGCACATACTACGCATGTTCTGGTAGGAATAATGACCAGCAAAATCCCTTGTTACCTGCAGAGATCCTGAAGTCCGTCCATGTCAGTTAGGAAACTTTCCAGGAAATTTTCCTTGATTTCACTTCCGCTGCTCAAGTTGACAGGCTTATAAGTGAGTCCTTCGCGAGTGAGGCATTCCATCTGAGCCTGCTGAACGCTGTCCACGCTCGAGCAATTTCGCACTACAGGAACACTGGTCGTCGTAGCAGGTTGTGCACATGCGGCAGGTCCCAAGACCGTAAAATGAAGCACACCTGGAATATATTGGGTGTGAAAAATAGAGTATTTCTGAAACAAAAAGGATTCCTAACAGTTATCTGGGGCTTCTGAAAAATACGAATAATTTTTTTAATACGGCTAATAGATCTGAAACACAGGGAAGCTTCTGAAACAGGGGTAAAAAGTTTGAAACACGGGAACAACTTCAGAACTGCAGAAAATACTGTGGGAGAAAAATTAACAACACGGGCTTGTGAAAGATGCCGATAACTTACCAACTGAACTGCAATAACCCAACAATCAGAAGTCAAAGTCATGTTTCATAGGGTATCATTATTTCAGAAGCCTTTAAATTGAACTGTATCTTTAAAAATCTGTAGTGTGTTCTCTGAGTCCTTGCTGTGTCTTCTAAGTCACTGCGTGCATTTCGTAAGTCAGCAACGAAGGTTATATCCTGACAGAAAAAGGATAGAAGAGGATGTAAAGGGTTTGGAGGAAAGGGCTCCACACCCCTCCCTGGAGGCAAGAAACTGGGCGCCCGAGGAAAATCCACTTCGCCAGCCCGACGGCAACTCCTGTACCAAAACGTCACAGGGACGCTTTATATAGGTATAGTGAACAAAAGGTCACAGAGATGCTTTATATAGGTATAGTGAACAAAAGGTCACAGGGACGCTTTATATAGGTATAGTGAACAAAAGGTCACAGAGACACTTCATAGAACTCCAGTAAGCAAAACATCACAGAGACGCTTTATATAGGTATAGTGAACAAAACGTCACAGAGACGCTTTATATAGGTATAGTGAACAAAACATCACTGAGACGCTTCAGATAGCTACAGTGTGCAAAAAGTCACAGAAAAACTCTTTATAGCTACTAGGGGCTCTGTCTGGGCTATAAACAATATCTGACGTAAGCACAGAACACGCTTGCCACCAAAGAAAGAAAGAAGGATGGAAAGGAAGGTAGGATGGGACAGAAAGGAGAGAAAGGAAAAGAAGGCTAAAGAATAAGGAAAAGGAAAAGAAGCAAGTGAAAGGAAGCTAAGAAAGGACTCGGGCAAAACAAACAATAGAAACTCAATTAACCAAAACTAGGAAAGGAATAACAGAAAGGAAAGAAAGAAAATGAAGAACAGGAAAGGAAAGAAACAGAAGAAAGGCAAAGAAAAAAGGTAGGTGGGCAATTTAAGACAGTGCTTCCACCACGCGCTGGTTTCGCACTAAAGGGGGATAGGTTCTTATTACTAAACTATGCACCGAAAGAACCACCCGACTGATAGCTGAAGTGAAATCGCCAAATGAAGTTTGCACAATGTTTACCTCCGGGGTACAATCCTTGGCCACACCTGGGTTCGAACCAGCAACCTTCCACCCGCTAGTCCACAGTTTTACCCCCAGAGCTATTAAAACTCCCACTGCGAGGAAAGAGGAAGAAGAAAGGTTTTTCGCAAAACCAGAAAATTGCCGATTGAACATATATACATGTGTGCTAGATGCATTTATGCATGATGCATAAGTTGGATTATTTGAACAGCGTATAAGAACGCTATGCTTGGAAACATCACGGATTTGTCACCATAAGTTACTAAAGCCGGCCGTGCTTTACCCCCGGGGTGGCCAGCCTGAGGCCTACGGACCTCGTGCAGCCCTCAAGGTTTTCCCGTCTGCCCACGAAGGGTCTCTAGAAATATATTTTTTCCTACTTCAGTATAGGTGTAACGATATTGCTATTGTCCCTATACTCCTACCCTCATGTGACTAGAGGCAGCAGCTGCATAATGGGGCTAGACTTTCAGGACCGGCCAGGTGCTGGGTAATACGTCCGAAAGGTGATACGGCTGCCTGACACTGCACTGGACATTAGTTGTATGACGAGCTCCTTTATAGCTGGTGGGCAATCAGCCGCCTGCAATTAACAGCTGTCGGGCTAGTTGCATGAGCGGAGAGCTCAGGGAACTCGAGGCTAATGACAAAAGCGCTCAGCTTGAGTAACCCCAGAGGGCGTCCTAGGTCTGTCCAGGCAGCGATCAGCAGGCAGCGGGCAGACCAGCACCTGGTGCCGTAAATCAGAATGCCTAGCGCACGATTGCCTGCATTTAACCAGGCCGTGCCAGCGACTTAGAGACACATGCTTTGTAGAGAGAGAGGACACACACACACAGAGAGAGGCTTTGGAGAGAGAGAGAGGGGACACACACACACACACACACACAGAGGCTTTGGAGAGAGAGAAGGGACACACACACACACAGAGACTTTGGAGAGAGAGAAGGGACACACACACACAGAGGGTCCCTTCGGGGAGAAGCCTCTGAGACTCAGAGGACACACAGAGACTTAGGAAGACTCAGAGAGAATGCCTTAGAACTAGGCGAAGCTGCGAGCTAGGAGTGAAGGCTAAACCTTTGATGCCTTTTGTTGGAGCTAGCGACTGACACAGCTCCAACGGTTACGAGGGAGAAAGAGACTAGGGCTAGAATGGAAATACTGAGCAGAGGTCCTATACAGTAAGAAGTAGCTAGACGGTGCCATTCAGTTATGATGTTTGTAACCTGCAGTAGACTCTCGGCCAGCCAAGTAGCAGGTAGTAAATAAAAAGCTCTTAGAACCTTTTCGTCGGCTCCCGTTGTCAGAAAGTGTGAGCCTGAGTGGTATGACGTAACATAGGTTTTGATACAATTAAAAGTGTCGGAGTGGAAATAGATATGGGGTCAGCCGCTCGGCTTTTCTGCACGCCTATCGTACTCCCGACCATACCCTTTAGTCCAGATAATGCACGCCATTCAGATGCTACATTTGCTTTGCTCCTAAGGGCGAGACGACCCACGTCTGTCGGGCTAAGAAGCTACTAAACCGCTGATTCGTTTCCTAGTGAGATCCACTCCGAGATTTTATATTTTTTGTTGCAATTAGGGCAAAAATGACCTCACAACAGGTGTGAAAAGCATGCATCACGTGTCCGAGAGGTCAAGCAAACCGGGCATTAGTGTTCTGTAATGTAACTAAATGGATAAAAATAATAACAGTTTTATGAAACAGTAGCTTAAACTGTCTCGCACGAAGTCTTAAATATTTTAAATGCTTAACCTTTCCGACTGGGCTTTATATAGTACACTGCTGACGTCAGCTTACTTCAGCAGCCGACTGGCAGTAGTACTGCACTGAATCAGATAATGATGCAATCAACTCTGGATGTTGTGTGGATGATGAAATTATGCAATGTGATGGAATATTACATCATTCTAGGCTTATTTAGGAGGTTGTTACAGTCCTACTGGATAAATTTACACGGTGAAACATAGAAAATGAACTATATGAAATATCTTCAAAACGAGAGCCAATAAAATTTCATGGTCATATCCGTGTTGAGCACACCAAGAAACTATAGATTAGGACATTTTAAGTCCGTAACGATTTCAGTGTTGACTAGTGTTATTAAGGGATTACTAAGTGATTAACTTAATGACAGTGACCGAAAGAAGGTGGCTTGCTACATGAACAGATAGTCATGCTTAACAGCTCGGTGTTTCCGAGGAGCAAATATCATGGGATAGGGTGGACATACGTCAGTGAAATCAATTTTCTTTTAAAAAAAAAAAAAGTAATCAGTCACTTGTCCGCAAAGGCTACAATTTAAACTATCGGAGATTTGGAACACAAGTCGTACTAAGATCGGAAACCAGTTATACTTCCTCTACCTATCTTAATTTTCTTTTTATTTTGCCTTACCATTAACAAGAGTGGAACAAATCTGTACAGAGGCACTTAAAACGAATACAAAGACAAAGCATCAGGTTCATGCGGTCCTTCTATAAACTATACTTACATGAGGCAAAGATCAGGAGGAGCTTTGGATCCATGCTAAATCCTCAAAACTGCTGGAATTTTTCAAATCTCACTTCCTGCAGACAGGCAAACGTAGTTGTCAATCTACTTGCTGCGAAGTTTACTACGGACAGCCAGAGTGCATTCGGTTATATTATATCGTTCTGCGCGTGATTATTTGCGTGATTGTCTGGTGTGGGCGGGGACTGGGGACGTAAGTGCGAACTATAGAAAGACGGTCGTGTAAACAAGTGACGCATCTACAGGAAACAGGTGTGTCACACACGTGATCCATGACCCAGGATATGACTGTCTTCGTTACCAGCGTAAATGCAGGAAGATGATGTGAAGGATGGCGTAAAGGATGACTTGAAGGGCAACTCCGAGATGGTCCAGGCCAGCGCGACTTTTTGGCCCACCTAGAGACTAACCTGGAGCTTCCAGATTTGCCCGAAAGATATCACGCGTGTTCTTGATTATATGACTTACGTCCCTTACAGACTGGGAACACCGATGTGAGCCACAGCCAAGCCACACGCTTTCAAGTACATTCTTTTCCTCACTTCATCCCCGACAGCATTCAGTAGTTTGTAAATCATCAAGAATTCATTGTACTATTACTTGCTATTACAGTCCTTATAACTCCTTATCCAAAAGACTATACTCCCAGAAAGACCAAATTAAATTTAAAATAAGGAAACTGGACCAAGCTAGAACAGGACAAAGACGAAGTCGTCCTGATGAAGGGGTAGTGCCCCGAAACATGTAGATTGTCTTCGTCTTTGTCGTGTCCTAGCTTGGTCCAGTTCCCTTGTTTTCAATTTAATCTGGTTTTTCCTCCAAAAGGCAGTCACTTGTTTTTCTTTTATACCGACGACTAATCCTAACCTTTGCATACTTTTATCTGGTCCAAACCCGATCTATCGACAAACTTTCCAGCTGGAACCTCGAAAAAAAGTAGAATAAAGCGCATTTAGCCCAACACGATAATGACAATAATATCCTAAAATGTAAAAGATCTTGCACCGTAGAAACAAATATCCGCTCAAAGTAAACTAGACCTGTTGACCAAACACAGTGACGTTATATAACTAGCGCTCACAGTTGCTGAAGATGTAAGTCTTTGGACATCAACCATGAAGTAGACTTGCAATGTTTTCATAATTAGGTGCAAAAAAAGAATAGCAGCTAAAATATAGGGAAAATAAATCTGTTGTTGCAGATTGAGCCCTAACTTGTGAGAGTAAATGATGTTAAGAGGTGTAACAAATACATTTAAAAAGTAATCCACAAATATCTAGTACGTATAAGGCTCCGTCTAGCACAGCGCGCATTCAGTAACTAGTACGCGCAAAACAGTTCTTGCTGCTATGTTAGCTCACGTGACCAGCATCAGTCAGAAAACTTGCAAATCTTTAAAGCTCTGCCCCTAAAATGCTGCACATTAAAGTTTAGCATCTTTCAACAGCAGGCTGCCAGTTACATTTCTGTCACCAAGGATTTACTGCGCAACTGTATAGGAGACGAACCGGATCTCACATCATGTCCGGTTTCCTAAGCAGGCCAACACAACCTTTAGACAGCAGCTGCCGGTTGGGACTGTTTTTGGTGTAACAACTTGCTTACGCACCCCACTCCTAAAAAAAATTATGCATGCATCGTCGCAAAAAAGGAATGTTGCTGCACTTCTTGTCCTCCACCCCCCTTTTCCCATGTCCATTCCCCCGACACAACCCCCGCTCCCGCGACTAACACAAGCCTTTGTATCTCGCCTGGTACACATAGCCTCCATATGTTGTGGAGCCCCTTCATCTTGCGAAATTGTAAGGCGTATTAAGCATAGATATTGAAATAAAAACATTCAATCCAACTCAAGGATTGACTGTGACATATATCCGACCTCAGAATTTTTCCCTGGAAAGTCCATATCGGCACAAATAAACATTTTGTTTTGTTAGCGGAACACGTTCGACAGAAGATCTCATTTTACATTGTATTTTACATTTATTTTCTAGACATTAAAAATAGTTGTGCTCATAAATATCTGTATGACGACTCCCGACACGGTGTATTCTGCGTGCGTGCGTGAGTGCGTGGGTGAGTGCGTGCGTGAGTGCGTGCGTGAGTGCGTGTGCGTGGGGGCGTGTGTTTGGTGTCCCTGCGTGTGTTTCCGTGTGTGACCGCCGTGTGTGACCGCCGTGTGTGTCCGCCGTGTGTGACCGCCGTGTATGTCCGCCGAGTGCGTCCGCCATGTGTGTATCCGCGTCCGTCCGCGTCCCCGTCCGTGTGTCCGCGCGTCCGTGACCAGCTGTGGATAATAGAAGAAAAAGACTCGGGGAAAAAATCTATGCTGAAACCAACTCGTCGGAGCCCCGTGTTACTGTTCCATGGTTCTAGGTTCGGATCTTGCGTCCGACACATTCTGTCACATACCGTCTGGACCTGGCACCCGTTTACAGGTCTAACAGGTGGGTTCTGTCTGCAAGCGCTGCAACTTCCTCCCATTTTCCGTCTCCCCTCTACCTGTCCCCACGCAAGGGCCTCATTCATCTGTTCACCTTCAACCAACGCAGGGAGATAACTTTTGCTGCAGTAATAAAAGTCACGGAACCCGTTACGGAGTTGGAACTCGATCGTCCAGCCTCTAAACCGCCTCAAGTGACACTCAAAGCTACGTCTGCTTTTTGACCCCTGCCCCACTGAGGAAAAATCTCGCTGACCACAACACTGATCTGCCGCCTTCGAGTGTAATCTGGTTCAGTCAGGGAACCAAGGGAAGCTATAAGCACATTAAAACTGTAAAACACCAAGCATGTCATCGAAAGACTTTCAAAGGCATCTTAATGTTATTACACAAGTATATATATATATATTGACACCTGACCTTTCCTACAGTTATTGCAATATAGATATATCTTGAGAGATACCTTATGTTTTAAAAAAATATCATAAACCAGTTTGACTTCAAGTGGCTTTTAGAACACTAATAGATCAGGATACAATCTGTCAGTTGTAGCTTAGAAATCACATTGTCTTCATTTTTCTAATTAACCTAGCCAGCTATGTGTGTGTCTGGAGGGGTGAGGTGGGGTAGGATAGACTGCATGGTTTTGTTCTGCATGTGAACGTGGTTTTGTAGGTTTATGTTTTGGTGCATTACATTCAGACAAAAGTCGGAGATGTACAGGTGCCAGTCGATAAACACATGTTATAACATATTAGGACAGACGAGATTAATTCATTCCCGATTTCATGCTCACAAACTTAACATAACCATGCGCATGCTAGTCGCCAAAGCCCGATCTACATGTTGTGGACTACATATTTGCAAATAAACCCACTTCGGGTAAAAGACGATATCAGCATTTCCGAACAGAAGCATTTATTGCAATGACAGTTGATTTACAAAGATAACTAAGAAAAATCTTTTTTGGTGGGTGGGGGGTAGGGGGGTCGGAGAGAAACTGTTTTGCACAGGAAACGTTCGTGGGAAATCGCAATCCCTATAATCTTTATGGCGTTGATGTGTTTCTTAACTGAACAAATATTCGTCCTTCTGCTTGAGGTCCGATTAAATTAACCAACGCCACCTGACTACACCGCGGTGTACGAAGCACACAGAAGGGCACACACGGCTAGTAGTGACATTCTCTGCAGAAGGATGGCACCTCTGTTGACAAATTCCTCTGTTCCATGCTTGCATTCTGGGATTTTCACTGGTATTGGACTGCAGGCAGGCGGGTTGAGATGCTTGGCCATCTCCACCCGCAGCTTGGTTAGCCGACACCCGCACGTGGGGATGACCTCAAGCTGACATTCGGCGTTAGCGAGCGAGGCGCTGACGACAACCAAGTGAGAAATACGTGGGCAAGCCCATTACACGGATATCTCCATCTTTTTTCTCATAAATGAAAATACACAGACATACAAGTGCAAAGAAAATGTGTTAACAATTTACACTTTGGTGGTAACATATTGCTGCACTCGAGGAGAATGTATAACCGAGTCATTTTTAAAGCAACATTTCGACAGAACTCTTCGAATATACCCAAGAGATTGTAAGAGTTAAGAGAACATATGAAGGATCATAAAAGTAATCCGATTTTAAGGTAACACAATTTTCAAGACCACCTATTTCTCCAACCACACGTTTAACTGTACCTTGGCTTATTCCGCAAGGGACTGAAAAGGTTTTACAATAATAGGAGCATTACCACCCCTAGGCTTATAAACAGTATTAACTTTTTTATGTATAAAATTAATTTGACAAACATATGCAGCTACTTTTCATCAACATTCTTTAATGTAGCAGGTTATATCCACATTTCTGTTACTGAATAGTTTCTCCTTATGGTCTGTCTTCTTTCTTTCTTCTTGCTCGGTTTTATATTTCCTTCTTTCATCCTGTTTGATATTTTTATAACTCTGCGGTGTTTGTAACGGCTGCCTCATCACAGGTAGGGCTTTCTTTGACTTAAAAGACCAAAAGAGCTGCTACAAGTGTTCGCACTTCCACAATGTCCACTTCTAACAATGTAGACCTTGTTTCTTCCTCAATTCTAATCATCTTATAAATCTGACAAAATTTCTTTTCAAACTGATACTCACAAGCATAGAAGATCCTTCTCTGCAAATGTCCAATCCTTATCACGTCCGTATGTAATCCCCTTGTTTTCACCGCATTTTTGTAGTCTGGATTCGACTGATTTTATACAGCTGATACCGCCCACTGGGAAAAAAGCAGAGACAAGATTTTAAAATCAACACCACAATTCCTTATTAGGAAGGATTGTATAGAACGGGAAGTTTTACTTTTAAAGTATGTTTTGTCGAGTGTCGTTTGCAACCAGTGGTTCAGTATGTGGCCCGCATGTAAAGTTTGAGCTGATACCTATCCAATCTCTCTCTGTTTATGGGGTTTCTACCCTGATCAGGCTTTTCAAATGGCTGCACCAGCTTTGTTATCCGAGTGCAGCATCCTGTAGCAATCATCTTGTCTCCGCTACAGAAGCCACCTCCCATCTTTTGAGTTCTATAACAATACGCGTGCCTGGTGCGTATACAGAACGTATATTTTGTATGATTTGGAAGACAGATTAATCGTGGTAACGATGAAATTGCTCGCTACTAGTCATGGGGCGAAAGACAAGGCCTGGCTGCATAATGGGACCGACCTATGGCGATTAGCCATGTGCTGCAGGGAAGCCCGAAAGACGATATAGAAAATGAAGCAAACAGCTGGTAGGCGAGGCCTGTTAATCGTGGAAGGTAATTGGCGGTCTACGATTAGCAACTTCCAAGATGGCTGAATGATCGGGAAACCCAGGGGTGTTGACCAATTTAGTCAAAGGTCCAACTCGAGCGTTGAGGATAATGGCGCAATTACCCCGCTCGAGTAGGACCGAAACAACAACATAAATCTGGCTGTCAGAGAGCAGCTAATAGGAGCGTTGACAGGACACGCGCTAGTGGGAGAGGCTAGTTAGAATACTTCGGATGCCTCTTACCCCCAATATATGCGGGCCTGCCGGCGACTTAGAAAAACTCGGGCCTGGGAAGACAGGCTTGGAGGACACATAGGCTCTGGGACACACAGGCTTCGAGAGGACCCAGAGGTGGGGCCTAGGAACGGGCCCAGGACGGGCCTGGGAGGACAGGCTTGGAGAGGACGGCCGAACGTCCCCATGGCGAAAGTTTGCTCGCCGTTAGAATCTCTGGCAGCGGCGTATATGGCCGGGCAGCAATGAAGAGATGGAAGGCCGATGGAAAGCAGTAATGCTCGAGCTGTTCCTCG
>SMGT01008599.1:570874-596460 GCA_004794575.1 Lanistes nyassanus
TGGCCCGCATGTAACGTTTGAGCTGAGACCTATCCAATCTCTCTCTGTTTATGGGGTTTCTACCCTGATCAGGCTTTTCAAATGGCTGCACCAGCTTTGTTATCCGAGTGCAGCATCCTGTAGCAATCATCTTGTCTCCGCTACAGAAGCCACCTCCCATCTTTTGAGTTCCAAGCTAATCAATAAGTCTCTGAACGATTATAAATCACATTGTCTTCAACTGTGCTCGAGGTTTTTGTACTAATCATTGAGAAAATTCTAGGCTCTTCCTGCTTTAGGTCTACAATAGACCTGATCTTGACTTGTACATACGGGTCCTGTATTGATGAAAGATTTCCGAACTGGGTCTATGCAAGTGGCTTTGCCCGTCTAGGGCCAGCTGCACGGCTTTGGCCTAACCTCCGCCCACCGTACGCCCGACTTAACCCCTTAGTCCCGACTACGTACGCCATCTTGATACCCCGACTGCTTTGCTCCTTACTAAGGGTGAGACTAGCCTCGTCTGAGGATTAAGAAGCAACTAACGGGTGGTTTTTTTCGTTTTGTGCTCCACTCCGAGTTTTACATATTTGTTGCAACTGGGACCAAAAAAGGACATCAAACCAGCAGCGGAAAGCATACAGCACTTGTTCGGGAGGTCTTCAACCAAACTGATGGCGTGTGGGAGGGGTGGGAATGGAGGATAACTGAAGGGGGCGAGGTTTGGATGGGAGGAATACCTACACTCCCCTCCAACCATGACCATTGCTAGGGGATTGCTAGGGGTGGGGCGGTGTGGGTTAAGGATGGGACAGCGATGCTTATGGGTGGGACAGTGTGGGTTAGGGGCGTGGTATAGGTGAGAGTGGGGTTTAGTGGGAAGGTAGGGGTTTAGGGGTGGTGTTGAGAATTAGGGGTGGCGCTTCCAGTCGCTGGTTGCAGGTCTTGTAAGTGTTGCACACGTTTCTACAGACGTCGTCTCAGTGACCAAAGTTAGTCCGCCCGTACGCCTCCTCCCCTGCTGGACTAAATTTACCCAGTTTTTCGGACTAAATTTTCTCTAGTCAAGAGCCGTGCAATCCACATGTTAGGCTAGTGCATTCTTACGCCTGGACTAAGGGCTTACGCCAAAGCCTAGCAACTGGCTGCTGATTACCAGTTACAATACATCTTCTTACTCTTTAGTCAGTAGGTCTATATCTATAAATAGCTATCACAGACCCTTACCAATCGGATTATCACACCACATGGCCAGAACTTTTCGGATATTCGCAGCACTTGGAAAGAAATACTGATAATCGCTTGTCAGGCACTGCACTGGAGTCTTCATGGCGCATACCGTGGCTCGCTGGTAGCTACTAATATCGCTGTGTAAACACGAGAAAAAAGCATTTCACAATTAGTGTGCATGCAAGAGGTTTGTACATCCCAGAGCTCATACGCTTTGCTTACAAGATAACATTATTCGCCGTTAAAGCTAAATATGCGTTATCATATTATTAAATCCGTTTCCTGCGCACTGTTCGCAAAATGCTATCCACTTGTAGTTGTAATAGTCCTGGAATGTACAATATAAAAGTTGTTACTTTAAATCTTGTGATAATGCTTGTTAAAACATGTAATCTGAAAGTTCATTTTCAGTGACTATGAGCTATAAAGTGTGTTACTAAAATGTTCCACACCAAACACATTAAGGTACGAATGACGATCATTCAAGCCCTTGTCACCTGCAAAGATTCTGAAAATTGTTAGTTAAGATAGCATCGAAGACATTTTGCTTAGTTTCACTCCCACTGCCCGAATTGTGCAGCTTGACATCGAGTCTCTCGCGAGTGAAACACTCCTTCTGAGCCAGCAGGGTACTGTCTTCACTGGAACAATTCTGTATTTTAGGAAATGACGTCTGGTCAGGTACATCTTCTGCACCACTGATAGGATCCAAAGCCTTAAGGGGGAGTGCGCCTGAAACATATGTTTAGGACCTTTGAGACTTATAACACACCGGAAGTATTTCTGAAATACGAGTTCTGAAAAAAATACTGAAACCCGGTAAATACTTCTAAAACCCAGTTCAGTACTTCTGATGCAGTAAGGCTTTCTGCGTCGGTAAAGGATTTCTGAAAAACAAAACCTAAGAAAACGATCGCCACTTCTGAAGCATAAAAAGGAAGTTTCAAATACGGTGACGAATAAGAGAAAAAGTAAGGAACAGAAAAACCATAAAAAGGATATTTTCTTGATTGCAATATCTGTTAGAGCGATTCATCACTAGGAAACTGTATACCCGGCCGGCATTAAGTAGGCCTGCATGTTGTTTGAATTATGACTTACATTAGAGATTATTTGTAGATTGGGTTGTTTAAATTTTTTTTACTTTTTGTCTCCCGTTTTTTTCCTTCTCAATGTTTGAACTTTACGGACTTTCGCTTTCGTCAGTTTTTCTTCTTTGGTTTTGTGGGCTAAAATAAATTCACATTCATTTCGTCTACTTAACTCTATATGGTTACGATTTCCTCGTTTGAGCCTACTGTCAGAGCGTGAGTCGGTTTCACCCTTGCCTACGACAGCGCCTAGACACTAGGTTGCAGCATGGACAGTACATATACAGAGAATATAGTGTCCATGGTTGCAGCAAAGATCTTGACAAGGCTGACGCTGTGCTCATTTGCATACATGAGGGGGCACCTGATTTTTTTTCCAATTTTCCCCATTGTACAAATAATTGTTTAGCATGCAGGTTACATGGCAACAAAAACGTGCTGAGCACGTGAGTTAAATTTAAAGGAAAGGCAGGAGCAACCAGCTTGTACAGCAGTGACAAAAGAATGTCAACCTTCTCAATAGCTCAGACGCGTTTCAGAGGGTCAAATTTACTGTACCAGCGTCGTCTAAACCGTGTTTTACTGTAAATGGCTTTTTTCTTGCTGTTCCTGTTTTTTTCCTGTACTGCTCTCATACCGCAATGGTCTAAAAAAATTACTGAATTTGGAAATAGTTGTTGCGACAGGTCAGCGTATACATAAATGTTATAGGTTACACTTCATCATAAATGCTTCAATCAATCAGACACCTGTCAAAATCATTCCAACGGACCACGACACGAAACTAACGAAATAAAGAACTACTGGCTGGACTCATCCTCGTGTCTTACTCCTAAAACAACAAAAACAAAATCTGGGAGCGTTTGTG
The DNA here is from genome assembly GCA_004794575.1 of Lanistes nyassanus. NCBI lineage: Eukaryota > Metazoa > Mollusca > Gastropoda > Architaenioglossa > Ampullariidae > Lanistes > Lanistes nyassanus. The sequence goes on from SMGT01008599.1 coordinate 574,043, forward strand.
GTGTGTGTGTGTGGGGGGGGGGGTCCGCAAGACTTGACTGAGAGGACACGGACCTGTATGCATGAATGGAGCTCAAACGTGTACAAAGTGCGTAAAAAGTTAAAGTTTCCTGGATAATTATACTTACATAAAGCAAATAAAAAGAAGAGTTTGGTATCCATGCTAGGTCCCTCTGACTTAGTTCTTGTCCTTTGACAATCTGATTTCTTGCCAGCGGGTAATGGTAGAAGACACTTGCACACTGGGACGTGTGAAGCTAAGTAGGCCCGCCAGCAGCTTGCGTTTGCTGACAGATTACAGCTCTCTTGCTTTCTTCAACATCTTCAACGTCTTTCTTTCTCCCCTCTTCTGTCACTTGAGGTGAATCTACTGTACTGACTACTCAGTGTCCTGCACGTTCACGTGTGAGATGTTTTCTGAGCATTGTCTTTGGACATATAGTTAGGCCTGTTGTCACGGGGCTGGCAAGTTATAAGGTCGACACGTGGTAAAATCATGTGGTTAGCGGTGACAGTTGCGCCTTAAGTGGGGGGGGGGGGGTGTCATGCGGTGAGAAGAACTCAGTCGATGGGCACAGAGTAACCTGATATTGAGCGGGCCTCGAGTTCCCCCCAAAAGAATTAGAAGGACCACTTTAAGCCCACCTGATTGGCTGCTAATGCGCACGTGACTTCTCTGTTCCACCACTTCGCTGTTCAAGCAACGTGAGTGTAATGAAACTGTAGGCCTACCTCTGCTACACTATCAAAGCCCACCTTTAACCCCTACCTAATCCCCACCTTACGCTCTCCACTCATCCCCACCCCAACCCCCAACAAAACTGTAAAAATATGGGCGTGAAAATAATTACACCGTGGGATTAAAGCTCTAAAACCAACTCTTTATTCATTCGGTTGCGGACAAAGGACAGAACCAAGCTAAAATTGACAGTCATTATTTCCAGGCCACTACTACTTCTTCAGGACAACAAAACCAGATAAAGACTCAAAACAGGAACTTCACTAAGTGTAGTGACGAGTGGACAGCGTGAGAATTTCAAGAGCTCTTCCAAGCGGCAGTCAAGTGTGTTTCATTTAACGAACTCCGTACTGTACGTTCTAGCTATCTGCAGTACAAGAATTTTCTTTGAAATATAGCATCTCCTCATAGACTCATAGGACAATTCATTGCGAACTTATGTTTCTTTCTATTTCCTTTGTTTTTTGTTTGTTTGTTTGTTTGTTTGTTTGTACTTTACACTGTTTACGTTACTCTACTGTTTGTAGACGGACATTTTCCTTTTGCTCATGTAGCTGTTCAAATGGTGAAGCACCAGTCACTTGCTGCAAGTAGTCTGGCGGGTTTCACGCGCTCGTTTTAAGTTTTTCTTTAGGAAAAGCAAAGTAGCGAGCGAGGCTCCCTCCAACGCGAACCGACAACGAGTTGTGTGAGGGTAGGCGTCAGGCATTACGTAGCTGAAGCATGTTCCCCCGCTATCCTGAACGGCGAGAACAGAATAGCGATCAGCGTGCAAGGGAGATCACCACACAGTCTTTTCCCTCTCGTACGAAGAATTTATTTTCAATTACCTCGCTTGACAACAGGCAGGCAAGGTAGGGGTTAGAGAACGGGTAGTGGTATGTGTTGCGAACTGGGGTTTTTGAGAGAGTCAACCGACCTCCGTGTTGATCTCCCCGCCTGCGTGACCTTGTCACACGCACACAAGTGGCTCGTGGTGGCGTCCCCCCCCCCCCCCCCCCCGCACAAATATATTCTTACTTATGAGTGGAGACCTCAGAAATCACTATCTCGCTAACCTTCCCTGGCCCGAGCCCCCACTCCACTCTATTACACAACTAAAGATAACAAAGATGATTTCTGAGAAAGAGAATAAAAGTGTAGTTTATTTACAAGGTAATTTTGTTTCATCTATCACGATAGGGCTGTGCCGCAGCTCACTTCCTCTCTCCTACCAACCTAATGTAATGAATAATGGTGTTAGTAATAAATCTTCTATAGTTACTGATCACACTCTCAAACACACACTTTCCTCCTACACAAACCCCACACCCACACTTTACAAGTAATAGCTAATCGTACTCTACCGTGGCTTCGGTTGGTTGTCACCTGCCGTGGTATGCGCTCCAGTATTTCACAAAAGTTCAATTGTTCATTCAAATGTTCTCTTGGTCACTGGCTGCTCCTCGTACGGGTGGTGGTTTGGTATGTAGACTTGGAGTTGTTCCCTCTGCAGTGTTGTTGATACACCCACTGAGCTTAGTGTCTCCCGCACTAAGTAGCGTCTCCATGGTTATCGTAACCTCGTGGCTGAGAGTTTCAGTGTAATTACTGAATACAGGGATTACCCCTCCCCGTCGATGATACAGCTTACGAACAGCTGTGGTCTACAAACTTGATGCACACCCGGCATACAAGTTACTTCTCTTGGCTTTCCAAACAGCCTTTGATTCGTAGTTATCCTACGTCTTCAACACGGTCGTGGCCGTGGGCTGGTTCCTTGGTGTTGAACGACTCTTCCTCACGTCGCACACTCTCCCCACGAAATAGCTACCACTGTCCACAGACACTCTTCTACAGTGTACACAGACACCGGGCACTGGGCTAATCACTAGGCTGGGTTCAGTCCGTCGAACACCACCTAACACGTAACTCGGACACAGGAGTATACTTCTCTACGAGTGATACCGCCGATTACGTGATCTTCTGTGACTCCTTCTACCGCAACTTCACACCGTCGGGTTCTCGGTCCACGGCTAGCTACAATCAAAATGTAGAATTCCAGGCACCACCTATCCGAGCGTGTCTCCCCTACGCGCACGCATCGATGCACACAGATGTAATGCAGTAGTCGAGTATCGTTCGCTTCAGTCACACCGTCCTCCTCAGTCACCCCGTCCGCTTCAGTCACACCCTTTTAACCTACCCGGTTATCTTAACGCGAGCCACATCGTACGCACCGAGTCTCAGCTCTCAAAAATTTCCTCCGAGTACTCGATCGGGACGGATATTCGAGCTTACCGGTTGGCCGATGTCCTTTGTCACCCTAGCCTCGATTGGACCCTGCACGTGTGCCTTCTTTGGGTCACTTTCACAACCCGGGCGCTCGAGCCTTTGTTGACTTAAGGTCAGACTGGGCGCTACAAGGTCAGCTGCGGTTGGTCGGCTTATCTGGCTCCCTATGTAGTTTGACCGAGGTTCGTGACAGTATGGGGTGGGGTTTGTAAAGGGGTAAGGGTGGGGGTACAGAAGGGGTAGGGGTGGGCGGGGTAAGAAAAACCCGCGCAGCTCGGGGACCTCTGGCTAGTATAAAATAAAAAGTCTTGGCGTGCAGAAAAGTAACACATTAGATGGCAAAAAAACTTCAGCCTTTCTCTCCCTGTAAATGAAAGACGTAACTATGCGAATAAACCAAAAGTTAAGATAGGATCCCCACCACTCAAAAAAAAAACTTTCGAGTAAAAGGCTTCATATACGAGGGTGGGTCAAGCTAAAATTAGAAAAGTTACTGGTGTCATTCCATACCCATTTTCGAACAGAAGTTTGACTCACCCTCGTATTTTTTTTATATGCTTACGTTTTTACCATGAACAAAATCGTTCTCACAAAACTATTCTCTTTTAGTACGTCCCCCACTTTGCATTCTACACGAATGCTTCAGGTTGTAGTCGCCTTCTTTCCCTAACCTTCCTACCTTTTCTTCTTGCCTTTATTTCTTCCTTCCGTGGTTTTTCGTCCTCTTTCTCTTCCTTTCTTCCCCTCTTTCTTTATTGTTTGCTTTCTTTCTTCGTTCTTCTTTAGTTCCCTTTTTTCGTTCATGTTTCTTCACCTTCCATTTAAAATGCCAGAGGGATGCGGCACAATACATTAAGTTACTGGCATCAAAGAAAGATTCACTGGTTTTGTCCACTCTATTTTGAACATGCGTTACTTACACAGTCAACAGCTTCTGGGCATTCCCCTTCGTCAGGACAACCCATCTGATATCTGTTTTTGAGAGGGACACACACACGCACACACGCACACACATCGTAGCAGTCGTACAAAATTACAGACCACAAATGGTGCGATATCCAAATTGTGACTTTTAAAAAAATTCTGTGCATCTTAGATCTAAAAGGCCATTTTGCTAACCTAACTCCTTTCAAAATCTCCAGGATTTGAATGCTTTCAAAAGTGACAATACATTAAGTTATTGGCATCAAAGAAAGATTCACTGGTTTTGTCCACTCTATTTTGAACATGCGTTACTGACACAGTCGACAGTTTCTGGGCATTACCCCTTCGTCAGGACAACCCATCTGATATCTGGGTTTTTTTTCTCTATCTGTTTAGCTACATATAAAATTCTGCATTTATTTATCTACACGAATATGTGATTGTACTTCTGATATCCCACTGATCCTACATAAAGTACCGATAACAAGTTCACTGAAAACACAAGAACTACAAAGTAGTTAAGACCTGTTAACACCCTTGTTTTATTTATTTAGTTATTTATTTTTCACTACTTACTTCCACTTACTTCCACTGCAGGTGAAGGTTGTTCTATAATGCTTGCTTTGTACCATCATTATCCCAAGCCGCAGTCACCCGTTTCTTTTTCCTCTGGAAAAGCAAATTCGAGAGGGAGCTTCCGTCCCACCACAGATAGTCGTTCTCACAGAACTATTCTTTTTGAACCTCTGATTTTGAACCTTTGTAATCCCCCCTCCCCACCTACACACATGAACAATCCCCCTTTCTTACTGGACAAAGTAAAACAGAAAGGAAAATAATGCATGTCTTATAGTATGAAGTATTTTATTTCTATCATTGTTCGTGCTAATGTATATTTGAGAGGGAGCTTCGGTCCCACCAGATATACGGATAAAGCAAACCCTCTTTGTACCGGACACCTTTGTGACCACCTGAAAGTGTCCCTCTGAGACAGGTGGCCGATAGTCTGGGGGGGGGGGGGCTGCAGGATAATGTGTCTATAAGTGACAACACTACAACACTAAACAGTAGACTAGAGTATACAGTGTGTAGCGAAACAGACAACATGATGGAACAGTCAACATTATTCAGTCAGCAATAAAAATAAATGCCGTCTGAGCTGCGGACTAGCGCGTGGAAGGATGGTGTCCGCTACGGACGAGTAAAGCATGCAATCGGGACCAAAAATCGCTGTCCGCTGCTCGCATTTCACAGTGCGGCCGCTCGTTTAAAGGGGGGGGGGGGGGCTGTTGAATATTGATCGGTGCCGGGCTAACGTGTCCGTATTGCTGAGGTGTCCGTCGGCTTAAGGAGCCGCTGAAGACAGGTTTTTCTGTAGTACAGTATGCACTAAAAACTGGGTTAAAATTGAAGCCCAAATTGGGCAGCGCCTCTCTCTCTCCCTCTCTCTCACATACACACACGCACGCAATGTGCAAGAAAAGGAGACTGAAATTATTAACACATACTGGACCTCACGAAACCAACCATAAATCACTTACTTTCCATGTCGGCATGAGTGTTGACGATAGAGAATTCGAAAAATTGTGAACAAATTACAGGCTTAATTTTCCTTATTTCTGGGGAAAAGAAAAAATTTTATTATTCTCTGTTTTGCAAAAAAAAAATTTCTTATGTGAAGTGATAGTAAACACCATTTGTTTCAAGCGCTGACTGCGGGGTGGCGTTTTGATCTTGACAACACCTCTGGCGACCAGAGTGCACTATCTGTGTATCGACTATTTTTGATTCCTCTACGACCTCCATGCACTTCTATGTAGCAGAAGTTTTCTGATACAGTTAAAGCTACACAGTGATGTCTGCTCCTCCCAGAAGTCTAATGTGACATGTTCTGAACGCGCACCTGTCTATTTATTTTTCAAACTCTGCCCTCACCTATGACCTATTTTTCTCGCGGATGAATCTTGCGAAGTGCACGATAAGGGCTGTGGTCTGTGTCACAGCGGTAGTATTTGCTTATCACAACAACAGAAGGCCGTGACTTCAGATCCCTTAGTCGCGACACATTTATTTTTCTGTATGCAGCGTGCCGGCGTCTGGTTACAGCGCTGGTCATCGGGGTCTTCTCTCTGTTCTCCTAGTTCATTCCTCTTCTTTTTCTACAAGACCCGTCATTGCCCTTTCCCCACCCGTACATCTTCTCTGTCATGAGAAAGACTTATTGACTGACTTGACATTAGATAATTATTAGATACTAATCAAGGAACTTTATGAACTTTATAGTAATGCATAGCTGTTCTCGCCCTTACAGCCACACAGCTCATTGTATCTTTAATATTTGGTGTGGGTGGGATACCGTGGGCAGATATTTTTGTTTATTCATGTAATTGTTTGCTTGTCAGGCAAGATTCCGTGAGGCGTGGGCGACTTGTGAGACTGTGAAATACCCTACAGCATTACAAATTGTAGGTGGTTAATATAACAAAACGAAACCTGGCGCGTGTAAGACCAGCATTGTTTACTTAGTTAATAAACGTGTGGGTGACTCATGGACCGGAGGGTAGCCTGCTCCGTACAAAAAAGGAACAGTTGTTCTCACACAGGGAACGACACATGTACTGGGGGGAGGGGGTGGTTAACCAACCTTCCCCAACCAGGTGTCATTGACGATAGTCTCATTAGGGAGACAGCATGATGTCAGCCAAGCACGGCTGCATCAGCAAAAACCGTTCGGTGAACTCGGGAACTCGAGAAACCCAAGCATTGTAACTAGTGCCTGTCAACAGGTCATAAGTTGGATACCCACAAGATGCTGCCTACGAGGGCAGGGGCACGTGAGGGGGGATAGATCACATGATGTAGAGGGCGCTGCATTAGGGAGAAATAAAAAGGGGGAATTCGGAGTCTGGAGAAAAAGGAGGGAGGAAAACACAAATCGAAAGAGGGGAGAAGTTTGCTCGGGCTTATGCCCAGCCCTTGGGGCTATGCTTGCTTGCCCATGAGACTTAGAAAGTTTTGACCACGAAGGGCCAAGGCAGGATGTAGCAGGTAGAAGACTGAGGAGCACACTGGAAGGTGAGCCACAGGGCCGCCTTCTTCGTGCACCTCCGCTGCAGCTTCACCATCGAACATCAGGCTGGAAGAAGCCACTGACTTTAGCGGAAAAATTAGAGAGTAGTAGAAGGGCAGGCTCCCGTCTGAGTCACCAATAGGGTAGACAGTAGAGAGAGCAGAGGTCCAATAATAGCCACTAGACGAGGGAACAGGTTGCATGGTAAGCCGGCCACAACCCCCAAGAGAATATTCTCAACGAATCAAGTTTGAGACGTGCACTCCTAGTTGGTCGTCTGTACCACTGGATGAGCTAGGGTGCATGAAAGGGAGGGACGGTGTCGGAAACGTTACATTAAGTCTGTGGCTCGATCACAGGAAGCTGAGGACTGTCAGAGCAAATAACAGTGCATGCCTGCCTGCCTGCACAGATACGATTTTGAACCTCTGTAAGCCCGCCCCCCCACCTCCCACCCCCACACAAATACATGAACAATCCCCCTTTCTTACTGGACAAAGTAAAACAGAAAGGAAAATAATGCATGTCTTATAGTATGAAGTATTTTATTTCTATCATTGTTCGTGCTAATGTATAGCCAGTCGGGTAAAACAAAGACTTTAGTAAACATTCTGACTGCTTAAAAGATTTTTAAGATGCAAACGGCATCCATGGATTTGAGAGCGACAAAGCAAGTTTTTTTCGGTTGCTGATTGGGTTTTGTGGCTTAGCGTCCTGTCGCAAAGCTAGGGGCATGCCAGGATGGTGTTGCTAGACAAAGATTACGTGTCTGGCACACGTGGGACTGCTGTCGCAACACGGGCTTCAGTCCCACCCAGTCACATGATACTGACACAGGGCCAACCAGTCCTAGTACTGTTCGCTATAGTGCCAGGCGTCTGGCAGGGCAGCTACTAGATTGCCAATTTTTAAGTCTTAGGTATTACTCGGCCGGGATGCGAACCTCCGACCTCCCGCCTAGGAAACTCCTTAACCGTTAGACCGAGAGGGTTTTGAGTATCCCGACAAATAAAGCAATATATTAGTGTGCTGGACACATGAAATGATAAAACTACATGATATGACCATTAATTTTATATGGTTTGTGAAATGTCTTGATAAAAAAGCAAGATATAAGTGTGCTTGGCACATGAAATAATAAAACTGAATAATATGGCAATTAGCTGTATATGGTTTGTAAGAAATTTAATGGTCGTACCATTTTTTTCCGTACGACTCGACAAATTGTGGTATACATTCTCTAATTCATAAAGAGAAGACTAAACCCGATTGCAAACTTAGAAATTTTGTAGCAAACGGCAGCTCATTAGTTCTGGTTCCTCACAATATATTGAGTTTATCCTACTGCGCCAAGTACTTAAGCATTGTGGAATATGTAGCGCGGTGACTGGTAGGGAAACCACTCATATTTAGATCATTGCAGTGCCTCCCCACAGAGCACACAGAACAAGGGCAGATAACACGAGTAACGGCATTTTCTTCAACATAGTGGCACCGCCGATAAACTGCTGAGTGCGGGGGTCGCATACTGGAGTCTTCACGGTTATAGGGCTGCAGGCAGTTGGGTTCAGGTAAAGCTTGCTGATCTGCACGTACAGTTTTGTCGTTGGACATCCGCAGGTGGGTAGCACTTCAAGCTGACACTCGGCATTGGCAGCAAACGCACTGCAACAATATACAATAGAAACGTGTAGGCGTGCAGAAAAGCCACCTATACATACAAAGACTTTGTGCCTTTTTCTCCCAAAAACTTCAAAACGAAAAGCAAAAACCTATGGTCATGCGAGGACGAAAAAGACATGCACATGAACCAACTTCATATTGAACTTGAATCATCCGAGGAAACAGATCAGAATGCAAACAAGTCATGAGAAAACTGACTACTAGTTCTGTCCACTTGTTTTCATACATACATAAAGTTTCAACATACATAAAGATATGAGTTCTTGTTTTTCCATACTGACTAGCAAAGAAAATCCTTAGTATCCAACGCTGAACCTTTCTGTTGCCCATACTCCCTCCCCTTGCTGTATCCGCAGTCGTACATTCTAGACGAAACTGATTTGACGCAGTCCAAATTGGTCACTGTGACATAAAAAAGAATAAAACAGAAAATCAAGTGCAGTGAGGTAAATTATAAAAGGACAAAAGGGAAATCACAGTAAAGAACATTAAAGAGACTGTTTATGGGTGTAATTCATTATGTCCCAATCCTTGTGTAAACAGTATCTCCCAATCCTCGTGTAAACAGTATGTCCCAAACCTCGTGTAAACAGTATGTCCCAAACCTCGTGTAAACAGTATGTCCCAATTCTTGTGTAAACAATATGGTCCAATCATTGTGTAAACAGTATGTCCCAATCCTTGTCTGAACAGTATCTCTGTCACTCACGCACACACGCACACACGCACCCACCTACCCACACACGCGCCTGCCCGAATGTATGCGCGTAGATATAGATAGAAAGTGTCAACTAGTATTCAATATCTAAAAATGGCAAGGCCGCACCTCATAATAGCGACAGAAGTATACACCATTGCTTTTCACTAAGTACGTCTTGAAGTTAATAATCTACTGACCATTGAGATTATCGCACTGCGTTGCTATAAAGCTTCTGAGGTTGCTGGCGCTTGGAAAGTAGTCCCAGTAATCTCTGGTCAAACACTGTAGTGCAACTTGCATGGCGCACACCGTGGCTCTTTTATAAGCGTCCAGTTCGCTGTGTAATTTCAAAAACATAGTTGACACATCCAGACTCGTACAGGCTACATTGGATCTACTGGCTCAGATTTGTCACATTTCGTTCAAAACATACATATACACATACACTTTCTGAGATCAAAGGCAACTTTTGTAATGCAAATGTCATTAACGGTCAGATCTCACCCTCAGAATTCTCTTTTCAGAAATTCCCCGCTCTTATCATTTTTCATCGTTAGACTGCTGTTGAGATATCAACTTCTTTCTACAGTCTGGCTATAAGGTTGTTTGGTAATGTCGTTTTCCTTTGTCCTTCTCTCTCTCTCTCTCTCCCCCTCTGTGATAATCCGTGTTCGTCTCACGCCCGCCTCCACCTGTATCCACTGTCACCAGTCCAACTGTTTGTATCCCATTCCCCACAAGAAAAAAAGAGTTGGGAATAGGAAGGATAGAAAGATCAGAGACTGTCATGCTCTGTACAGATGCTGCCGTTCAAACTAGTTCAAACTAGTGTCAGCCCGACACAAATAATATCTAAATTACTGTTCTCCTCCTTGTCCATTACGCATCCAGTAGGAAGAAATTATGTTCCAAACAAATTAATGTAGGTAGAATTCTAAAGGTCCTTTATCACAGAATGAAAGGCCGAGATTGACGAAGGATGCGTTCTCTACCCAGTCCATTAATTAACCCAGTATCAGTGTTTTATTGAGTAGGGCAAGTTAGCAAAGTTCCAACCGACTGACTTCCAGACTGAGCTGTTTTAGGGAACCATCCACACAAAATCATGCGCTAAACATCATGTACCTATACATTTCGATTTTTTAGAAATCAGGATTGGGTTGTATCAGCGTTCATATCTGCTCACTCCGGTCATCAGATCCGTCATCGTGAGGCACGTTGACCCCGTGTATTTTTTGTTGACGTTTACGTATAAAGAAAAGACACGAATGCCTTTACAACCCAGCCATTTTACCTGCATAATTCTTGAATATTATCTGTGTTAGTTAGGGCAGCATCCAGGTAACTTTGCTTTGACTGAGTCCCGTCGCCTAGGTTGAACTGGAGTCCTTCCTGAGTGTAGCACTGTTGCTGGGCTTGTTGAATACTGTCTGTGCTAGAACAGCTTTGCACAGTGGGCAGTGACGTCACACCACTGAAGGCCACAGTAGCAGCTGCAAATACCAAGGCCTTAAAACGTGCCTGACACAGCTACAAGACTTACAACATGCAGTGACTTCTAAAACACAGGAAGGACTTCTAAAACATAGAATAACAATAATATGCGTGCTAGGGCGTATATTACACGTATGCTGCTTAGGGGGATAGATGTAGTACGAGAACTTTCCCACGTAAGACAGATCTGGGAATTAACCTCCCATGTACTCAACAAACTGCACAGTAGACAACTGAAATGTTAGAAACACTATTTTAAGGGAGGTGGAGATCTGGTTGTCGACGAGAAGATAGGAAGAGGGATTATTGATAATATGATTGTGTATGTTTCATCTTTCGCTTGCCCTGACACGAATACAAATTAATGCAGCCATCTTTATTATTCTCTCTCAAGGGACGTCATTCTCTTACATAGTTATACACGCTATATGGAATTGTTTAGCTTTATATTCTAATATGCCATGCTGCTTAGTGCTTACCAAGCATACATTACAGTGTAGGGCCAGAAAATAGAAAGGAATCCAACCCAGAAAGCAGATTTATTGTCAGCCATCATGCAAGGCGAAGAGAGGAGTATTAGTAATAAAATATTTTGACAGCCAAACCCGTGCCTGTCGTGAAAGTCTAGGACGTGCGCATGACGTCATGCGATCTGTACTGTGCGGTGTTGTGTGATTGCGGCTGTTACAATTGTACGCCCGACTAATCACGCAGATACGCCAGTTGCTTTGCTCCTTACGAACGGTGAGGCGAGGTGCGTCTGTCAGACTAAGTCACTAAGTCGTTGATTTCGTTTAGTTTCCTTTCGTTCAAAAATTATAGATCAATATATAGATGTATAATCTTTGTTCCAGGTTTATACATATGTATATATTTGTTGCAACTGGGACTAAATGTCAAAACATCAGGGGAAACCATCCACGACGTGTTCGGGAGGTCAACCAGACTAGTGTTAGGGGCAGACAGGCTTCCCTGGTGGCTTCTGGGAAGGGGTGGGTATGGGGGTTAGCGGGTGGTGGTGGGGGTTAGGTGGCGGCAACATAAGATCTACAACCAGCGACTGAAACCATCCCCCCTATCCCCCACCTCTAGCCCCAGCCCCAGACACTCCCATCGACCGGCAGGGGTGGGGCTTAGGTTAGGGGCGTTGCCGTGCAGCTGTCTATTGGTTCCAGGCGAAGTACACATGAACCAAAAAGACAGGTTACGGCTTTCTGCATGAGATCTTCTACACAAAAGTGTTCAGTCCCCGAAACACCACTCTCAGAAAGTCTGCCGCAAACCTGCTCAGCAAGTACTAGTCTCACACACACCCACACGTTGGTGACGCCAGCGCCAATGAGCCTCGCCTTCACACCAAGATCGCGCCGGGACAAGCCGTCGTGAAGCCCTGGAAGTAAAACCCACTGCTTTCCCTCGATGAGGAAACTTAAGACGTCGTGATTAAAGTTTCCCAGAGTGGCACTCCAAATCCCCTTTTCTTCACTGTATCCACAGGAAAATACTCCACAGCGTGAAAGAAGACTGCTTCACACAGGCATATGCCCGCAGTTTCGACCTCTCAGGCACGACACAAAGAAGTCCGCTAAACGACTTGAACGTAGCAGAGATTTAAAAAAAAAGTTTCCACATACTGATGAAACACTCAAGGCACTACAGAAAACACTCTGGTGTTCACTATAGAACACACAGAGATTTCCTTGCACATAGCATAATTCCATATATTTCCACCACTCGCCCCTCTGACGCGAAGTAACTCCACACCACCCCTAAAACACGATGTCTATCGTCAGTACCTCATTAAACTATACCTTTTCCTTCTATTTCCATGACTTCTGAACACTGAACGTTTCTCCTGATACATTCAGGCTGTATTCAGCTTCCATCCTATGACACTACCGTACTTTTCCACAAAAACCTCTAATCCAGACACATAACCTCTCTTACACATTGATCCCTACTATGACACAAGCATGGCGCGGACCCCCTTTCCGTGACAATTACAAGGGCTCTTTTTCACCTCACAGAGAAATCTGATGTTCATCATAAGACCGTATTTGTTTGTGTGTGTGCATATTATATATCACACACACACACACCTGGTCCCATCATGAACAGTAACTTTAATGGATTGTATCATCGACTTCATTGTCATGTACATGGGTAAAATGTGTCTGCTTTTGATTGAGGACATGCCCTTTTCAGAAATTGTATTCAGACTAAAACAAAAACGTGGACATTTCCCAAATTTCCTCCTTAGATTAAAAAAAATCATACAGAAAGACAGCCCCATCCCAGCTCGTATCTTAATTGTTAAAGTTGTTTAAAATGCACATGATATGTATAGTTAAAATGTGTATTTCTGACTACTTACATGAAACGAAGATGAAGAAGAGTTTAGTGTCCATGCTCGATCTCTTGTTCGTATCTACCTGATTGCCGGGAACGACTGTCTTAGTTCTGTAAGCTCTAATGCACAGACAGCAAAGCTTTTCTAACAAGAAATATAGCGTCCCGGTGACTTCTTTGGTCGTGGAGCAGATTAAATAAGACGCTTCTCTTTCATGAGTGCAAAGAGAGATGATTCGACGAACTGGTTAGTCGGGGATCAGGAAGTCAAAAGCAAATGCACTGCTCTAGTAAAACCCCTAATTCTCATTGGTCCATCTTGTTTTGGCTCTGCCCGGGCACAATCTGATGTCCTTCACAGGAAATCTGTCTGCTAGTCTTCTTCATAGATAACCTCCATACTCGTCTGCTTTTGTGTAACAGTATGTGTGCCAGGCAGTAGGTAGCAGGTAGGTTAGTGAGGGGCATAGAGTACAGTTTAGAAGTGGACATTCCATTCAAGACGGATCTGAGCCTGAACTTAACACTCAGCAGGCCAGAAATGACTAGGAGATCAGACACACCATTTTAAGTGGCGCAACACTGTAACGTTATCGTCGGGTGCTACACCTGGATGTGCGCCCGCGCACTTACAGCGAAATAGAGTGCGACAGGTAAAGGTCTAAGAACGTGAGCGACACACACCAGACGTACACGCTTTTTTTAACAAAAAGCCGACCGTGTGCAAACAAAAACCCACATTTAATTAACTCACAACAGGGTAACAATTAAATCATGAAAGTAACGACGACGATGTGACGTGAATGTTCTCGGTCAATGGGACGATGTGAAAATGCCTACATGACCACAAACGTCAGTCACAACGCTCACGTCAGCACAGTACCTATGACTTAGCTCTCGCGCCGGAAGGCACAGTCTGTGTGTGTCCTCGCACTGATGACGCTGGTGTCGATGTTCGCCTGTGAAGTGAAGCTACGACGGACGATTGGTGATGCAGCGGCGTGGTGTATGATGCGGCGATGTGGATGTTGACGTGGCGGGCGATGAAGCGAAGACGACGGCGTATGGAGAAAGATGATGGCAACGTGTTGAACTTGAACTGGCGGTAGCCGGCGTAACAGCGAAACAGCGAAGAAGTGAAAACAGCGAAGAAGTGAACTTGCGAAAAGACTTGAAAGAAGATGAACTGGCGGAGCAGTCCTCCTGTAACACAGCAGAACTGTGCATATCAGTGCGGAAACTACTGTCGGGTCGTGCTACGGTTAACGCTGCGACCAGGACAAAAGTAGTTCACGCAACATTTCCACAACTTAGAACAGCTGAATTCTTTGCTAAACAAATATAGAAACATTGGACCATTCACAATTATAAGAACCACTAAGTGTTATGAGACGGGGCTGTCGCGCAACCAACTAACGCGCATTTGCTCCATAGAAAAGGAAATTTTTGGTCATAATTCCATTCACACCCGTTGCAACTACAGTGGTCGTAACTAAATTACCAGACACCTAGCTCCGCCGCACGGTGCAATATGCTTATGTGCCGATGCAGCTTCCCAGATTGCGAACTGGTCCGGCTGGGAGGCGGTTTTGACAGTTGACTCGGGCAGCGCTTTAATACGTGCCTGTCCAGCTGGAAGCTTGCGATAGTCTGATCGCAGTCCTTTACGTTGACATGCGATCAGACACGAGTTGCCATGATGTGAACTTGGTTACTGCTTAGTAACTAAACATTCGTACCTAGAAACGGCATATTTACTTACCCAGAACAGACACGAAAAATTATGAAGTCTGGGTAAATGCATCCAGGCACGAGGTATCATTAATCCAAGGGTTTACAAAGCAGCAACCCCGCGGATATAGACGGAACTGATTTCTCACACACCATGGCAACGCGGCCTTTGCTGTCATGTGGGGATTTCGTCATCGAAACAGATCGTGACGCCACAATTTTGTTGTCACATGAAGAATCCAATCGCGTGAAACTTCGCGACGACAATGGATGGACAGATGATAAAGGCCGTGAGCTAGATTCGTCACAAGCACTCTGTCACGTGTTGGGGTCTGGTGGGTCAAGGAGATTGCACCATAGATTCCAGGTGTGATCCATCCTCGACTCTCCAGCTTTAATTAAGGTCTATTATTCCGTGTTCAAGCCGCCATCTGGCAGCTCACGTCATCACCAGCCCAGGTTCGGTCCCTGTTCACACTTATGATCGGGGGTGCTGGCCCTAGAAGCAGGGGGCAAGGTGTTACTTACCCTAGGGCAGCTGGGGTGGGACTAGTGCAGGTGTCAGGCTGACCAGGTGTGCTTTAGTTTGTTCAGGGGAAGATTACGTAGCTGGAGGAATCCAGTGACGCGTAGTATCGAGCATCAAGGGCTTTGATGTAGCCGATAGGTGTAAACGACCAGGAAGGGGAGGGGGTAATTGTGTCCACACTAGGTGTCCACTTAGGGGCGTGTTCTACTAGTTGACACGGGGTGTGGCTTCTACTGTCTCTGGCCTGATTGGTTGATACATGTAACCGCCTTGTTGACCACGTGCGTGTGAATGAAAGAATCTATGGACGAATGTTGAGAATAAAAGGACTGGTTTAGACAGTCAAATTATCTTACGCCCAGACATCCTGTGAGAGGATGTCTTACGCCTAAATACCCTGTGAGAGGACATCTTCAGCGAAATCTACAGTGAGGGCTTCGCTAGCCTGAACTCCTGTGAAGAAGAGCTGCTGTGGCGAGACGTAAGTGTCTTGTGGTGAACTCCTGTGAAGAAGAGCTGCTGTGGGGAGACGAACATGTCTTGTGGTACAAGTCTGCTGAAGGCTGAAGGGTTCAGCTGCAGAATTTGAGGTGTCTCGTTCTGCTAGACGTGTGGAAGTCTAGCAGCGACAGCACGTGGCTTGAGTAGACCAGTTGCATAGCGCAAGGGACTCTGCGAGGTTGTTGGATACCTCCAGACTGGGGTGAGACTCTAGCAGCACGTGTTCCTCTGCTGTGGGAAACCTCTACGCTGACCGGGCGGGAGAGGACTGCAGAACGTAAAGGAGGGAGACCGAAGACCGCGGAGAAGACAACCGTCTGAAGCAGGGGGCGAAGGTCCAGCCTTACAAGGAGGCTGCGTGTAACCGAGCTCTTGGGGTGAGCTCAAGGGGCTGTGTGTCAGCCTTTGGAAAACGTCATATCCTCTGTGGCGTGTGTGATCGTCAGCATCGAAGTCTGCTGTTACGCGGAGGTGTTCGAGAGGTCTTCAGGATATCTACTGGAATATATCCAAGGAAGGAGCGCTCCAGCGTACAGACTGTCGTGTGGACTGTAAGAAGCATTCGGGAACGAGTGTTGTGTTCTGTGAGTGTTGTGCATCACGTGGTCATTCATTTCTCGTAAGCAAAGGAGAGATTGAGGTACGTGGTATGTCATTGTGTTTAATGACGAGGCGGGTGATGTAGGTTGGTATTAGATGTTATAGTAGACCTAGCTCAAACAGAAGGAAATTGCGGGACCCCTAGAGTTGAAACGAGTTATAACATATATTGTCTTGATTGTAAATACTCGCTGTTTCTGTCAACAATACATTCTTCTTGTGTGTGTTCACTGTATTACAGTCTTTTGTTGTTCTTTATGGTAGACTGTAGGTGGTGGGGCTCGGCCATATGATTAAGAAATCATATTAATTAATCTTAGTATTTAGTAATACAGTGATAGTTCCACCTACGCATATGTCGCACTCTTGACGGTGGTCGTGAGAGCGAGCAGAGCAGAAGACCCGTCAAGAGCAAAAAGAAATCTCCCTAGTTTTGACACACTCAATAACCATACACACCGCCGCCCACTCTCCACCCCCACCCTTCTCTACCCTTTCTTACCCACCTTGCGATTGGCTGCACCTCCCCCTCTTTTTTACCTTTCTTACTCACTGTGCCTCGGTCATTCTCCTGCTTTGCAGCCAACGTGCCACATCTACTGCAGATAAGTCTTTTTCCGTTTCGTTTTTTTCGTCGTTTTTTTGTCGTCCTGATTAAGGGGTAGTGCCCCGAAACATGTAGACTGTCTTCGTCTTTGTCCCTTGTTTTACATTTAATTTGGGCTTATCCTCCAAGCGGCAGTCACTTGTTTTTCTTTTGTATAAATGAACTTTTGTTCTATTCTGTGCTGATTTGTAGGTTAACTTTTGAACAGGGTATCCGGCTGACATATTGGTGGGGGTTGGGGTGTTAAAAGCTTGCCGCTAGACCCTATACATGTAAGACATGTGGCAAGACATTTACACAACGCGGTCGCCTAAATAAACACATGCGCACACACACACTGGAGAACCACCCTATATATGTAAGATGTTGTATTTACTCTGTCATGTGTCTAGGGGTATTGCGCTTATGTGTTTCACTAGCCTGCTCGTTAACTAGAGTTAAACAACTTAAATATGTGTCAAGAAGGGGGAAACTAACAATGTGATCGCTTCCTAATTTCATCAAATTCCAAATGGCCTCAAGCCCCCACCCCCTTGCTTGTCACGCGCACAACTTACTAAAAAGGGGGCAGCGATAAAAGTCTATTCTATTTATTTACAGTTACAACATAGAATACTTCACTACACAATGAATGATGCTCCAATATACATCTACTGACATGTAGAACAATCACTCGCACTCTCATATATTCATTCCAGTGACGCTCTACGTATCTACACGCACACGTTATTTACCGGGTTATGAATTCTACCGTACCGATAATTCACATCGGTGAACACAAGGAAAACAGTATCCTTTCCCAAGACAACTCAACTTGCTAAAACCACTCAGAAAATGACGTCACGCCGACGTCTTTGTGGTGAGCTAAGGGATGGAGAGAGTGCTGGGGTAACCTTACCTCTGAACTAAAGGAGGGGGAGGGATGCAAACCTTCGTGGCACGCGCACTGACCTCGCTCACTGCCTTTAATAATCAGGGCCGCCGGTTGTCCAGCGCACACAGCCACACGCACAATCGTCCGTCACTTAGCTGCGGGGCACTGACCGCGTCGGGTCACTCACGCAAGACCCGCACACTCGACCAGCCACACTTTCGCTAGTTGGCTCGCCTACGTTATGCTTACAAATACTAATTCTAGCGTTTTACCGGCCTACACTGACTACTTGCTTATGGTACTGTTTCTGCTAACTTGCGCAACACATGCATTAAGTCATACGCGACAGATACCAACGTTACACGTAGCTATGCCTACACTACGAGGCAGCTGCAGGTTACGGTACACTTTTCCTAACGGGTCTACAGCACGACCAGCTATCAGGTACTTAACTGGATAACGATGCGCTGTCCGTTGGGATGTGGAGACAGAGGTTCCTCGGCCGAAGACACACACAGGACTTGGCGCTACACAGATTCTGCTCTCCCGTCGCTCCTCTACTGTTCACACAGAACAGGGCCTTTTCCTCGACCAGTCGGAACTTACAGCTGTACGAACAAGCCGCCACGACGCTGCACTAGCCGAGTTCCAGAGAAAGACGTAAGGGTTGGAAAACCCCAACCTTATATTGGCCTAGACGGCCACCTAGCGGCAGACGCGTTATCGGCAGGTGGTCAGACCGTTCGGCCATCCCTGGACATTCGCCTATCTGGGTAGCGGGTTTTCCCCTCTCTGATGTCCAGCGGTGCCAGCGGCAGACATCAATCAGTTCATCGCTACCCGCGGACCGCTGACCACGGAGGTGTAAGCGAAGCTGCAGTGTGCCCGACGACTGACCCCCAGACCGACCACAGTTACGCAAACTGAGTGGCCTCTGCCTCACTAGCTACTGTCTAGATTTAAGAAAACTATGCTATTATGGCTCTTGCCAAAATTCCCATGACAGTCTTATACACAATAAGATCGACCGACGATCACAAGAGATAACTGTAAGTATTCTACAAATAACTAGTCCCGTTGGACAACCGACAAATAAACAAGTTTAATGTATACTTTCTTCTAAGCCAGTTCAATACCGATGTTCAATACAACTATCTTTGAGTTACGATCGTGTCCTATTTTCCTACACTGTATGTAAACTCACTTTCACGATGTTGGATAGGAATGCCGCAGACGCCACGTCTCTCAGCTCCACAATCTCAGCGCGTACTCACAACGCTGAGGCGGCTTGTTGTTCTAGAAGTATTTTTTTGTTGATAACACTGCGACGACACAGCTTTCCATTTCTTAACCTTCATCAGCGTCTTCGCAACAGTCTTCTGTTCTCAGTGATATAAGTTTTATAATTGGATGACATCAGAATATTACAAAATTCGTTACTAAAGGTGTGAGCTGTCTGCTCTGTTGGGCCGTGCTGAGTTGTGTCGTGCTGCGCTACTATGTCGCCACTAAAGCGCAGTAGCAGAGGTAAACAGAGTAAACGCTCATTGTTTACTACTCCTGTGTCGTCCCAAAAGCAACCCAAGAAACCGAGGCAAAACCTGGAGGGACAGGTTACGAGTGCAGATGAAGAAATTGAAAATGAACGCTCTCCGTACTCCGACAATGACATCGATACAGGAGACTTACACGAACGCATTTTGACGCGTGTAAACCAAGCACTGAAGGGCTCGACATGCTCAACAGCTCCTGACATGGAAGCGACATTCCTGCGGCAAGTGGTGCCGGCATTGGTCACTGCCGTTGCTGTCGCTGTTGCAGAGTCCATTAACCGTCACCTTACTCAGAGTGCCTTGGTTACCAAGAGCTATGTAGACGAGAGACAGACCAAGATGTTAAATCTACTCCAGCAGAATGTCCTACGTCTCCGGTATCAGAATGACAGACTTGAGGCCTACACACGGCGTGAGACGGTTAGAATTGCAGGCCTACCTGAGTCTGTTGATGAGAACCTGGAAGAAAAGGTTCTCAAGTTGTTCGCGGACACTGGAGCTACAGTACGACCGGAGGATATCTCGTTAGTCCATCGTACTGGCTACAAGGGGCGCGGACCGAGTGCTGTGCTGGTCAAATTTACGTCCAGGCGTAAGAAGCAGGAAGTGATGGCGAAAAAGAAATCCCTGGCCACCATAGTGCAGTACAAACAGAAAGTCTACATCAACGAGGACATGACCCAACTGGGCGCCAGACTCTTCAAATATGTCAAAAGCCTGGATAGTGTCGAGAGGGCTTGGTATTCGGACGGGAAGATCCGGTGTAAGAAGAAGAGGTTACCAGGTGCTACAGTGCCAGACACCGATCGTCCTGTGATAATAGAGTCGCCCGATGACCTGTTCAAACTAGGTGTCGACGACATCGACTATGAAAAGCTTGGGTTGTCTACGTTCTTGATGTGCTAGGACATTCCGGGGATTAAGCACACAGCTGGAAACCTTCGTTTGTGTGACGAATGGTGCCATGAGTATCCTGGACACACTGCAGCCATTATCACCACTACACGCAGTGTCACTTGCACCGGTAGGTCTCCTGGTGCCACTAATGGCGATGCTCATCAGCTTGTAACTGGTAAGTACTTTACCGTGAAGTCGACTGCAGACATGAATGATGTACAAGGTGTACAAACAAGTGACTGGGGTGGAGTGATTCGTGCACCTGGTGAGCTTGGCGATATTGCCGTTGATGGCAGTGTGTCAGGATCAGTGTCGATGCCTGACAATGGCACAAAAGAGAACTACGGCTGTGCCATAAAAAGACACCAGGTGTGTAGAACAAGGTTCGAACTCGAACACAGTGCTACAGGCATCCACAGCAGTGCACATGGTGAACTGCAGTTTCCCGATCCCTTGGCTAATGATGTGCTGGTTGCGCACGTGAGATGTGTAGAAGCCGCTGACGGGTTGAACGCGATAGAAGGAGTCACTGGTGTCGAGGCTGCAGAGGTCGTGGAATCCGGTAATGGCGTGAGTGATGCTGTAGATGCTGATTCGATTGCCGATGGGCTGATAGGAGGAATCGATGGGATCGATGTTGTAGATGGTGTAAATATCGTAGAAGCAGTTAATGGTGTAAATGATGTTGCAGATGTTGTTGATGCGATTGCCAAGTCCGCAGGAACTGTTGAGATTGATGATGATGTTCTAGCTACTCTTAGTCAAAATGACATGGCTGTAGACCGTGCGTGGTCCACGACCAGTTCCCTATGCGTGCGTAAACAAACTGTTAAAAGTGCTATAGATCATGCTCTAAGTGATCGAGCGAACGGAAGTAGCGAAACTGAAAGTTTGGTGAAAGGAACTGCCTTAAGTGCTGTAGACAGGGTCTCGAATGACGATATGAATAGAGACAACGAAATGTTGCATAATGTAGTTTCTTGCATCGCACTGAATGTCTGCGGTATTAAATCTAAACTTGTGTCACCAGATATCACTGACTTGATCTCCAATTATGATATTACCTGTATCACAGAAAGTAAATTATCTGTTACAGACACTGTAGAAATCGAAGGCTTTACATCCTTTTACAAGAATCGAAAGAAATTTAGTAGGAAATCTGGGGGAATCCTCGTTCTAATTAAAGATTGGCTGTTACCTTTTGTTACTGTTTACGAAAACATGAAAAACTTTGCCCTGATTAGTGATAAAAACAAACACTTGTACTCTTGTATTGCCGATCCGCTCTGTAATCATGCACTATTCTTTAAAATCGATAAGAAAGTATTTGGACATGACACTCTTTTCATTGGTGCATACATCGAACCCGAGTCATCACGCTATAGAAATGTCGATGTTTTTGCAGAACTAGAAGATTCTTTGTGCGCTTTAAACATTGATCGTGTGTGTTTACTTGGTGACCTAAATGCAAGGACTGGCCAAGTAAATGAAATCCTTTGTGAAGAGAAATGGTGTAATTTTGAGGCGCCAGCCCAGCCTAACGTTTTCACGACTATGATCCCTAGCCGCAGTTCTCAGGACAATGTTGTAAATAATAATGGAAAGGAACTACTCTCCTTCTGCAAAGCCAGTCAGCTAGCTATTGTGAATGGAAGGGTGGGCTGTGACGCTGGTATTGGTAAAGTAACCTGTAAAGACTCAAGCGTTGTTGATTACTTTGTAATATCGCAAAATGCTTTTCACCTAGTTCAAGATTTTGATGTGCTTGAATTCGACGAGATGATCTCCGATGTTCACTGCCCTGTCACTATAAAACTCAAGACTAGTGAACAGTACTTAGGAAACCACTCAAACAATGATGCTAACGTGCGAGCAAACAGAGAACACTTTAATA
>SMGT01008600.1:0-51217 GCA_004794575.1 Lanistes nyassanus
AGATGAGGAGCCATGCAATAAACTGCAGCAAAGAATTAGATGTGTTCTCGTTTTTGTGGAAGAAATGCATGGGAAGAGATCTGCTGTTATGTGGAATAGTGGCGTTTGGGTGTTCGTAACGTTTACTTTCCACATGCACACTCAAACAAGGCGAACACACACACACACACACACATACAGTAAAACCTCGCGTATAGGACCTTCCCATATACGACTTCCTCCAGCATACGACCCACATTTTTTTTGACGGAGACTACTATATAAACGATCTTCCATTTACGACTCCCTTTACCACCGACCGACGAAAGTGGCCGGTTTTACGCAGTACAGTGGAATCCGGTTACTCGGACCACATCGGGACGCGATGATTTTGGTCCTAATAACCGGTTGGTCCGATTACACGAACATGCCCTATGGTTCAATTAAGACGGGACGTGCTATACGTAAAATACAGTGTATTAAAATGTCATTATGACCTTTATTGTGGTCCTAATAACCGGCTGGTCCGATTACACGAACATGCTCATGTTACAATTGAGACGGGACATGCTGTACGTAAAATACAGTGTATTAAAATGTCATTATGACCTTTATTGTGCGGCACACGCGTATGGCGAACATACAAACAAGAACTAGAGTCGAATTTTGTTTATTGAAAAATAAATTTACAAATTCTTCGAAACGATCTACACGATACATGTACAGTAATCAACATGCGAATCACACAAAAAAAAGTTCTTACCAAATTCCAGTCAACGTTTGAAGAACTTATCCAGTGTGACCTGACGCGTTCTCTTGACGGATTGCACTTCAACAGAATCACCACAAGCATCTAACGCAGCAATGGGACTGCCTTCACGTCCCTCCTGCATGAAATAGCGGCACAAAGTTTCAGTGCATTTCCCGGCATCCTGTGTTGTCACGTGCACCAACTCACTGGGGCATCGTCGTCACTTTCCTGGTCTTCCGATGCTGTCGTGTGTTTCGCTGCAATTCGAGCAACAATTGCAACGTCCTAATCTTCATTGTCATCGTAGCATCGAAGCTCGTTGTCGATGGATAACAATTCTTCGTAATTTTCTTATTCGCTGTCACGTTCTTTGGTCCGTTTAAGCGGAATTTTGGTCCAAATAAGCGAATAATATTAGGCTTATGTACATAGGATTTGTTTCGGTTCTTTAAGATTCGGTCCGAATAAGCGGCTGGTCCGATTATCCGGTGGTCCGATTAACTGGATTCGACTGTATATGACTTTCCCTGGTCGAGAGGAAAAAGGTTAGCAGACTTCTTTTTGCAAAGATGTTCACTGAGAAACGAGAAATGTCTGTAGTTAGTTCCTAGCTACTATAGCGGGACCCACAGGAAACAGAGATAGCGACAGGACGGTAGACGGTAGGGAAATAGGGGAAGGGCGGCGCCGGCTGACTGACACCCGCTGTATTGTATGGGGGGGGGGGGGCGGGCAATCAGCGGGCGAGGGCTGGGAGGCCACCTGCAGAGTAGTTAGCGATAAGGGGCGGAAGGGTCTGGGAGGTAGCGTAATGGTCAGAATAGTTTGCGATAAGGGGCGGAAGGGTCTGGGAGGTAGCGTAATGGTCAGAATAGTTTGCGATAAGGGGTAGAAGGGTCTGGGAGGTAGCGTAATGGTCAGAGTAGAAGGGTGGGGGACAGGGTGTTTCCCAGGGATAGCCAATAAGAAGAAAGGTTAGCGAGGTAGCCTTGGGGATAGGGGTGTGTGGACGAATGGGGTGAATGTGTGCTGAGAGAGTGCGCGAGGTTGCTGCAAGACAGCATGGAAGACTCCCAACGATGTCTTCAGCCCTTGGAGGTTCTTCCATAGCTCTCTGCTAAATACAGTGGCGGAAATATAATCTTCTCCATCACAAACTGCTGTGTTGCCTCTTTCTTGTGTATAGGTTACACGTCGACCCCAAATCCCCTGAAAAGTGCAAAGAACAAATCTAGAAAAGAGATTGAAAGTGCTCCTAACAAAGGACCAACAAAGAGAAGTCGGCTATAAATATTGTATCTGTCATCGATTTATGACTTTTTGCGCCTAACGGACTGCAGGAAGTGACGGTTTTGTATAATATACGACTTCCGTGTCTTTTCGACATTTCTCAATTGTTTATATCGGATTTCGCTGCAATTCGATCATTCCTTATAAAGTCTTATTTCGTATTCTATGTTGTTTCGGCCAATTCGCCGCGTTCAGTAACCGCAAGGTCGGGTAGACAGGGTTACGCCTCGTTCACACTTTCTAGCCTAGCGAAAGCTAAGTTAACCGCAGGTGTCCAGTCTTTACTTAGGGATATTTCATGTGTAGGCCATTGCCCTGCAGGGATCGGTTATCGCTTAAATTCTTTGTTATGAGAAATGTGACGTGACGCAACATACGCCAGTCTCGGAGATCTGTGATCCGCAGCGTCAGAGTGAGATCCACAGCTAGTTAACTAATTTGATATGGGGAAGAACGGGATGTCACCTGCAGTGCCTAAAATGTTTCAT
Source organism: Lanistes nyassanus (assembly GCA_004794575.1). Taxonomy (NCBI): domain Eukaryota; kingdom Metazoa; phylum Mollusca; class Gastropoda; order Architaenioglossa; family Ampullariidae; genus Lanistes; species Lanistes nyassanus. The sequence continues at coordinate 2,509 of SMGT01008600.1, forward strand.
CCAATGTAAACTGTGCGAGTTGCGAGGGGCAGGTAACGGCCGGTCAGCTGCGTCACACTAACATGTGACCTCAGTAACTGTTACGCGAAAAAACTATTTTAACGTGTAGATCAGTGGTATTTTTTTTTAAATTTCAAACATGTAGCAGTTGGCTGCCGTGATAATGTACATGATTTGTTCCCCCTCCCCCCCCCCATCCATCACTGTACATGTAACTAGATGTACTAACGGTTCAGTGCAACTTATAGTCCTCCTTTATAAGACCCCTCCATTATAAGACCTGATTTTTGGCTGTTTCTTCATTTTGGAGGTTTTACTATATATATATGACACAAATCAAACAATAATTACACCATATTATATATAGTGAAAGTTCACCTACTCGACACTTGAAGTCTGTGCAAAAGAGCAAACATATCTACTGACAGATTATACCCCTGCACATCAGCAGGTGATGGGTAACAAAGGATACATTAAATACAGTAATACGCATTAATATATATTTTTTTTAATGCTTTAGTGTGAGGAGTACAAAATCAAACGAATACGGTTGCACATTTTTAATAGCGCTCTGTCCTCATTTGTTCTTGTTTCATTTTTAATACGTCGTATCTACCCAACCACACACCCGAATTCTCTCTCCCGACACTCCTTCATAATCACACTTGAGTCCCATTTCCAAAAAAAAAAGTTTCTAACAGCATTGCCATAAGAGCGAAGTAAGAGTAATAAGAACTGCTATGGCCAGCCATGAAACAAGGGAAGGCAACTCTAACATAACGTAACTAGGACAACGACCTAAGCGTAATGGCAGATCCATAGACGTCAGGCAGTTGAGTATTGCAGTTTGAAAAGGTATTGCTTGCACGAAGAGGGAAATAGAGCAGAATAGCCATCTGTAGAACACGATTTATTTATTGTAATGTAATAAAACCACTGTTGTTTTGGAATTTTTATGTTCATCATCTATTGCAAATCTGAACAGTGCAACACAGAAAACTATATAGATAGGTTACGCTATAGTATTATTAATATTATGTTAGTTGTCAGTGATGTCAGCATTTGCCCAAAAGTATTTCTTGGATTTGTAAAAAAAAAAGTTCAGATTTGTATATTTACAAATTTCTGAAGAAAAATCTATTCCCATCCATTTTCATCAGGTTTTAGCAACATGACAGGGAAAGATAAAGGTAAAAGCGATGAACAAAAATCAGGGGAAGCAAACGAAGGGGAAAGTCGTGAAAGCGAAGATGTGGAACATGTCCAGCTGGAGCGTGGGGCAGACATTGACAAGATTAAGACAGTCATCCAACAGCAGACTGAAGAAGATCAGAATGTAATTAATGTCACTGAAATAAGGCTGGCACATAAAACTAGGATTCGGCCCACCCTGCCTAACCTCCTGACAAAATACGGTCTGCAGGAGAAAGAAACAGTGCATGTCAAGGTGTGAAAACTCCCTTATTTCGCTTCAGTAACGCATGCTGTATGTGATTAATTTACTTACAGTTACGCATCTTCCTCTCTCTACTGTACCTTATTTCTCCAGTTTTATGTGTGTATAATATTATGTATTCACACATGCCCATACACACAATTATGCAGTGTTTCATAGTCGAACACATGCACATCCATGTGTGTGTGTCCAAACAAATGTGTGAATATGTGTATGTTCCTATCTTTCCGTTGTCTCTCGCTAGAAAGAATAATTACTTAACTTTAAAACAATTACTTTAATGAAGTTATTTTTAATGTATTGTTTTCTCCAATAACAATGATATCAGAAGTAAAAACTGTACAATGGAAGAAAGTACTTTTGCAAAGCCAGCAAATATGTATGAATAAAATCTTCTTTTCTGTAGTTGGTGGGCAGCTGTACTTATTTACAAAACAAATGCTGTTCTGTGTTCATACATTTGTTTGAATTAAGGGAGACTGCTAAAGCTGCTATCTTCAAGAAAATACTGCCGATTCACTCATATTTTTTCTCATTCAGCAGACATTTGCCAATTTTGGCACGAGTTGAAATGTCCAGGTACTAGTTCTAATTGTAATTTACTGTTAACAGAGGCCAACAAAGAGAAAAGGAAAAAAGATAGGAGCAGCTACATTTGAAGATGAAGATGAGAAGGAGAAAGAAAGAGACAGACAAAAAGAAGAGGTTTGCATTTTATCTCAGCCCACTGTGTCAAGAGTAGGTTGTGTGTTGGCATTAATGTTTCGCTGCAAGCTGTCTTCTTGTGAACAGACAGCTATATATGGTTATATCTACTATCTCGCTAGATGAAGAGGCAGATGGAAAGAGTGATGCAAAGACAGATTTGAGAGACTGTCTTCTAAAGGTTCCCTACCGCTAAAATCCCCCTTTGTTTTGATGACAGAAGCACCTGGAGATATTCCATGACATGACAAAGCTGCGTGATTATTATTATGACCGGTACATGACCCTACTGCACAACAAAGTGCAGAAGCAGCGGCAGGAAATTCAACAGCGTTCTCAGGCTATGAATGAAAAGGAAGACAAACAAGTAAAGACATGTTCTTGTGGACTATTTAACTGTCAGGTTTAACTTACCACACACATGCACACAGAGCACATACAGTTCCTGTCGGTAAATCTTAGTCATGTTTTTAGGACTGTTTTTAAAAACTGTGCAAAATATATTACAATGCATTTCTGTTGTGCATTTTATATGCATTGTGTGTGTGCATGAATGCATACATGCATGCATGAGCAAATGGTCTTATGTATGTGTGCATGCTTGATCTTGCACGTGAGTGTGCATGCATGCTTGTGGGAGCGCATGCACTCTGTTGTATGTGTGTGTGTGTGTGTGCTTATCTCTTTATGTCTTATAACCCCTCTTCCTGCATCTGTCTCCCTTCTTGTCTCTGATGATATTCCCACCTCACACTTCCCTATCATCACTTATCTTGTCATCATTAAATGTAGTAACTGATTAAAACATTTTGATTCAGAAGCATATCAATCAAGTGTTAAAACGCCCTGAGCGCCACCAACTTTCTTCTGACACCAGTTACCTGGAGAAAATACCAAAAACAGACATCTATTTCGTAAGGGGTTTTTTTTTTGTTTGTTTTGTTTCTGATCTTTTCAGCATGAAAATGGTAAAAGTTGAAGCATCCAATGCTGGTGTTTCTAAAGAACTACAAGGGCAGTAGGGGTAGGGGTGGACCTTTTCCTTAGAATGCTAAAACGCTGCCTGCTGGGCAGTGTACGTAGTATCTGTCTATATCTAAGAACATTGTCTATTGTGATTACAGAATTATATTTCAGTGCAACACTTCTTTATCTATATATGTAAGATGTAAATTTGTTCATGTGTATGTGTATGTGTATGTGTGTGTGTGTGTGCAAGAGAGACGGAGAGCATGTACATGTACACCTACATACTGCACAAAATAGTAATGTGTATAGCTGAGCATGCTTATTTTTGTCTGCATATGTATTTCTGTGTGTGTGTGTACATGCAGAAATATGGTTGTGACTGCATAACACTTGCATTCTGACTTCTATTACACTCATACAGATGTGCATCTCATTACGGGACTTTCCATATGTGGATGTACATAAAAGAAAACAGTAATTGCTTTGGCTGTGGTATAAATACGACCGCTGTGATTACATTTGACACAGATTGTGCAGCTTCAGGATAAGCTGCTTAGGGAAGGAAAACTCCGAACGCAGTCTGACTTGGATGCTTTTTGGCAACGGATGCAGCAACCAGACGTGTTTTATGCTCACTTTAAGACACAGAAAAGTAGTGGTAAGACAAAAGTTTATCTTTGTTATCTATTATTGCCACAGATATAACTTAACAGGCCACTTAAGGGTTTTACTGTACTGTCAAATACAGCATTGCAGACTTTCACAATGCCTAATATTATATCTGTACTGGTACGTAGCCCAGTTTATGAATGTATTTCCATGTTTAAGTTTTCACACATATTCTATTATGTGTACCTTCACTCCTTGCACATTCTCTTTATACAATGTGTGCATAATATACATATACAAATCTAAGTGTGGGATGGAAATATTTGTGTACGCATGTGGTAATGCTGTCCTGGGTGTATTAACTCAAAGGATGCGGGTAACCTTTTGAGAGTGCTATTCTATGTGCCGGCCGTTTTTGGAGGTATGTTTAACAAATTGTAATAAAATAACCGTATGGGTTTGCAGGGTGAAACAAACTGAATTTTAAAGATGAAAACAAAATAAAATAAATTTAATTACATTGGACGTTGCTGTTTTGTAAAACTAAGGTAAAATCCAGCAGCAACAGGGTATGTGAAAATCCATTTTTGAAAAAGTCAGGACACAGCACAGTCACACACTTTACTTTATCCTTCTCCCTCCTCTGATTCGCTAGCCAAGGAAGAAAAGTCATATTCTTCACTGCTGGACATGTCCTCAACAGGAGAAACACTACTGTCCCCTTCACAATGCAGCAGATCAACAACATTACTCGTTGGGTGCTCCCAAAAATGAATGCTCTGTCATCTTTGACAGTGATGTTGTTTCAGTTAAAATGCTTTCTGGAAGACGCGCGCAATTTTTAAAACCTGGGCCTTTCCAGTAAGGCCTTTGCACCCAACTGTAAATAGCGTAGGGCCTTACCAGTAATGCCCGCCCCACTTAACATGTGAAAGTATTTGCCCATGTTTGTGCATGTACACATATGAAACAGTTGAGAAAGGGGAAGAGCGCAAGAAAACAAAAACAATAAAGCCGAAGTAAGGGCTTGTTTATGTGTCAAATACTTTCAACAGAATCTGTATAAGAAACTGCAAGCTAGAAGGTCAGTTTCAAACTGTAAAATTTTACAACAAACTCTTTACAAAACATTAGGGTTTTTTAATGAGTGCACCTTTAGTTCAACTTTCTGGGAACAGACTGGAGTGGAGGTGTGTCTGCACATCTCATTCATACAACAAGTGATGACCAGCAGCCTCTTTCGCTCCTTGAAGAACGTACCCACAAGCCTCTCAGTCGCATTACAGAATCAAGAGAATCACTTCCTGCCAGTGCACCTTCAGGTCAAGGCTGGTCAGTAACGCAGCAGTTCCCAGCCATGCACAGGGTAAGCTCAAGTGTTTATGCCATGCACCTCTGAGAGGCCCTGAGGCCAACAGGTGGTGTTGATGAATGTGCATGTATGTACATAAACATGTATCACTCAGTTTTACTTATAAATGCATTGGGGAGGTTTTTAGGGGGATGTCTGGGGTGAATTTAAAACGAACCATTAATCTTGTTTCAGACCCAGCATAGGAGCTCAGCAGTGGGTTCAAAACACCCACAGTCACTTCGCAGGTCATCATTTCTTATGGACTTGGAGAAACGTTTCCCAAAGGTAAAAACACCTTAGACATTTTCACAGGGATAACAACATTTAAACTCTAAATAACAAGTATTTAAATGAAATGCATGTTTGTTGCTGTAACACCAACCCCAATTAAAAAAATGAAAGCCGATTTATGACATGTCTCAGGAACCCAGTAAAAGTTTTGTAGGGAAATTGTTCAGTACTTCGCTTCTTATTCAGTGTTACTTGACACTTGCTATCTGCAGCTGTAACCAGTTATGTTGATTGATGGAAGAGTTTTTGCATCATTCTGGAATGACAGTTACAAGCATGTTGACTTTAAATGGTTACTAAACCAAGTTGTTTGGCCAAAAATACAATAAGAAAACCCTAGGCAAGCAGAGTAAAGCATGTTTGTTTTTCTCTGTGTGACTGTGAGATCCATCAAAATCCCGGTGCATGTAAATATTTTGGTGCAGCTAGAGATGCCCAGACTTCACTGCTTCACCATGGACCTTGGCCCCAAATTGCCCAACCCTGATGAGGTGAGTGATAGTGTAAGAATTTCATAGTCCCTTACATCGTCCCATGCGCACTAATCATATACAGGATTATCTGGAACTCCTCTGTGCTTTAAGGTCTTTTCTGACACATGTATTTATTTGCTTGCTTAGAGATCTTAACCATAATTATAAAGCATGATGGGGTCTAAATATGCAGGTCACCCATCAAAGGCATCTGCGCCACCTTGAGAAACGTCGTCTTGCTCACATGCGACACATTAACAAAATGCATCAAATGGCAATGTCATACTTTGCTGCCACCAAAAGGTGAGAAGAATTTTTTTAAATCAATGCAGTGTTATGACATTAAACAACAGATTCAGTTACACTACTGCAAGAAATAACTGATCCCAGACACGTAAACATGGGCACAGTAATAGTAGATTGAGCTCTAGAGACACGTTTAGCACTTTAGTAAATCGTGGCACCTTTAGATGTAGCATTTATTCATTGTGACATTTATCAGATATATTCATGTGGATGCTGGAAGACTACCTTTTACAGTTTTACAATTGTTAAATTAAAATAAGGGAACTGGACCAAGCTAAGACATGACAAAGACGAAGACAATCTACATGTTTCGGGGTACTACCCCTTCATCAGGACGACACAAAAACGACGAAAAAACGACAACAACGAAAACAGAAGAAAAAGACTTAGCTTCAGTAGATGTGGCGCATGGGCTGGACAGCAGGACATTTTCCTGCTGTCCTTTCCTAAGTCTTTTTCTTCTGTTTTCGTTGTTGTCATTTTTTCATCGTTTTTGTGTCGTCCTGATGAAGGGGTCGTGCCCTGAAACATGTAGATTGTCTTCGTCTTTGTCATGTCTTAGCTTGGTCCAGTTCCCTTGTTTTAATTTAAGAAAGGTTTTTCCTCCAAGCGGCAGTCACCTGTTTTTCTTGTAGTTTTACAATTGTAATCTTTAGTTTCAAAACCCACGAGCTGAATGTTGCAGAATTTTGTCAAAATCTGAGGACCTTGATTTTCTACTGGATGGTCATCAGCTAACAGATCTGGTAAGCTGAAAAGGGAAACGCAATGTTTCAAGTCTGTCTTTTTCCTCAAAAATTACTTCAGACAATTGAAGATGGTTATAAATGTGTGTGCATACAGGGGAACATGCATGTATGTGAGAGAATGGTTTGTGTTGTGTACAGGTACATATTCATATACTTTGCTTTTTTTTCGCTCAATGTCATGATGAGAACCATTTTTCTTGCTTGAGTTCTTACAAGTTGATTGATCATTATTATCTGTAGATACCAGAACACCTGCTGTGCCTTGACACACCACATCAGGAGGCTCTTATCCAAGACATTAACCAGACAGAATCTTTGGACTGGTCGCAAACAGAGTCCCTCCCGATTTCTTACCATGCTCTAGAGCAACCTGACTCTACTTTTGAAGACCATGGCAGCACACACCCAGACCCAGATCTCAACATTGCCTACCCTTCCCTTCAAGTTCAAAATGGTGGCACAGTGCCTACAGACTTAGTAATAAGCACTGATGCCACCACGGGAGCACGTAGGATGGTGTTGTCTCAAAAAAGCAAAAAGAAGTAAGAATTAGCTTCACATATCTAGTGGAGTACTTCTGATCGAATAAAAGCTCCACTTAATGGAAGTGCATGTACTGTGGAGTATCAAACAGCACTGGCAAATTATTGAACATCTTGGTTAATCTCACACTATTTAATTACTAACACTATTTAATTACTAACATTTCTGTGCCTTCGGAAAAAGGCAGGATATGCAGAAAGCTTGGCTTTTGTCTGACAGTTGACACAGTGATCATGTTGTAAGCATTCGTTGAGGGTAAAGAACTCAGACATTTTGCTCTTTTTCTTGTTCTCATTTGCAAACCCAGAGAAAGCGAAGATGATGTTGATGGCGTGCTGGCCCTCACTGACAAGCCACATACCTCTCCTTTGCCACCCATCCCTTTGTCTCTGGGTCAAGTGATCAACAAAGGTCCAGTCATGGTGAGTTCTTGATTCAGTTGATATGTGCATATGGATGTGGATGTATGTGTGTGTGCATGTGTATGTGAAAGAGAGAGAGATGGGGGAAAAATCTCTGTCAGCTGTCAGCGTATGCTTACGTAAACATGTTCATGGGAACACATCCACAAGTTCAGTAATGCTTTTATGATTTGCCACAAGGCTCTATTTATCTAACAAGTAAAAATATTACCCTATGAAAGTCTGGTAAGTTTGACGAATATCGAGTTGAGATGCATATATTATTTACCTGATTTGTTTTTGTTTTTTTAAACAGGAGGCCAAGTGTTTGAGTACGCTGTGGACAAATTATATGAAGGAAAAGCATGCAGTTCACACTTAATACAGTTATGAACTAAAGATAAACGGACTAGCCTGCAGACTGCTTGCCACAACGTGTGGCCTGCACAGCGCTGCCTTTCAGATAATAATGAAAGATTTCAGAATGCTACTGACAGTCATTACCAGTACTGTGACATGACAGCTGCATGCTGTTTAACCTGTTGCTGAGACAGCAGGAGTGACATTCATAGGACTTATGAGAGGATTTTACTAGACCTCAAAGATGCTGTTCATTTCTTGTAAAAAAAAAATGCAACTGTATAGATGGGTGCACATTTTCCAGATGCAGCCAGAGCACCACATTAATGAAAAAAGTGCAAGTGTGCTCTCCCCACGAGATCAATTATTGGATTAAGCAAGGAAAATGGTGTAAATGTTATGCATCTCTGAACACAGCTGTACTTGTGTGTCTCTGCATTTTCTTCATAGTATTGTGCAGTTTCCTGGCATCCATGCAGTCATCAAAACAGTGAGAATATTCAGTTTCTGCAAAGGCCATTGCCGTTGATCCCACCTTCAGGATTCAGGATTTTGTGTTCCACCCATGTGTATATAAATACTATCTACCATGTATTAGGCTGTTCGGTGAGAAAATTCTCTGATGATAAAGTGTTCTTAGCTACGAAACTTTCAGACTAGATAAGATGGGATCAACATTTATAAAAAAAATACAGTCTTGATCATACTAGTTTAGTAGATATTAAACAGTTTGTCAATATTTGTAAATGTGTAATGATAAGTGAAATTATTACATCAAATCAGCAACAATTAGAAAACACATAGCTTTCCTATAAAGACAATCAGGAACCATGCACTGTGGTAACAAGATTATCTCAGCTAAGAAATCAAATTTTTTTAAGTGTATGTGTGAAACACTAAATATGTGGTACTATCTGGAGAAAAGAACAATTGCATCAATTCTTCCCCATTAACTGAACTAAAACTTTTGGAGACAAAATTCCCCAACATCCCTTTCATGCCACATTAAACTTTTAAGCCTGCATAACAAGACAGGAAAAGATAAATGTAACCTGCACTTCTTGCTTTGGATTTAGGTGTAGACTTTCAGAAAACAGCAGTTTCCAAACCAAAACATGAGTGCCAATCAGGGCTCTGCAGTTTTTCTATCATCATCATCATTCTCTCTTAGGTACACGTCACAAATCTTCCCAACAATTCAGTGATGAATGAACAATACAACGTGTTCCATCCAAAATTTAATCCTTCTATTACAATGGTTTTGGTTTATAAACCCAATACTTTCGCAGAAGATAATCATCATGTAGAGAAATGATCTGCCAGAAAGTGAAAATAGAAGGACAAATTTTTGTCTTAAAAGCTGTCTGGCCAACATTAATAGGCAACCATTCAGACAGGCTGGAAATATTTAAGTTTGAAAACGAACAGCTTATTAAAAATATTAAACATTACAGTGGACACTTAAATTTCTAAACTGGATTTTTTAAATACAACTGTAGAAAAATTGTAGCCAAATTAAAAAAAAACCTCAGACTACAACTCACAAACTGACATAAAGACTCGTCAAATGCACACTTATATCACACTGCAGAAAATGCAAATGTGTAGCTGGGAGGAGGCTGTACATGTAAATGCACCTGTGTGCATGCACATGCATATGCATGTGTGTGGAAATATCCATGGGGGAGGGGGGGGACAGGATGCTGATGCATGCAATCATGCATGTAGCTTTATACAGAGGAAATTGAATCAGCTAGATCTGAATTAAACTTTTTCAAGATTTTCACCAGTTAAACTACAACAGTCCTATTCATAAAATGTACAGATATTGTAATTACATGTTAAAACTTATGAATGTAGCTGAATTACTTGTAAACAGTTTCAACATGACATATAATACGTTGAACATTTGCCATATTTCTTCTCTACGAGTTTCAGACTCGTTTATTCTCAAAAACTCAGTAAGTCAACAAAGACTTCTGTTTTTTCAATCACAGATCCAAAAGCTAAGTGCAAAACAAGATTACTAATGCTAGCAGTTCTACTTGTAACCCCCCCTCCCAAATCTTATGTGTAAAATTACAGGAAATTGTACTGCAACAGGAAGCCAGGGATAAAACTGCAACCAGATGAACTGACCTACATGTATTTTCAAACAAAAGAAAAAATCCCCTGAACTTCAAAGATCCTTGACATCACCATGCCAGTCAGAACCTATGACTGTTTTAATGTCCAGTTTTATGGCCGTTGTGTTCATAATGCACTTAATTATCCATTCAGACCTAAACAAAGATGGGCTGAGAAGTGAGAACAGCAAAACACTGTTTTATCCAGCAGCTGAGAAGGAAACAAGCAGTCAGGGCATCATCCCAGTCAAACACTGGAAAATAAGTCGGGTGTCAGTCCAAGGCCACTGAAGGGACACTATCAGCACTGGATGCAGTGCCCCTGACACATTTCTTTCAGCTGACTTTTGACCCACATCTGGCAAAATATGTTCACTGTTACTACAGAGGAAAAATGGCTGCCAGAAACAAGTGCAGTTCTCAATTCTGATATAATTCTTCCCCCCTGGTCACTGAAGAATGTAAGTCATTTTGGGGCTACCCAGCTAAACTCCTTAGGTACATTTCTTCTCCATTCAATTTCCTGACATGAAATACTGCAACAATTTCTCTTTCAACATAGAAACAGTCCTTATAATTAAACTCGTAGCCCAGCACTCGATTCTCCAGATTATTCCAATCACAGGTAATTTGTTTAGTCTTTTCATGAATTCAGTTTATCACAGCAGCATATTTTTTAAAAAATTTCACCAACGATGAGCCAAAGGCAAGAAAAAGTATATGAAGCAGCAACGAATGAGCAGAATTCACTTTTTCATCTTCTTTCCTTTTAATTCCAGACTTGCCGTCGACATGCCTCGCGACCTGTACATGAGTTCGGCCATGCTGTCATCCACATCTGCACTGCGCACATGTTTCTGAAACAAAAACAGAGGCTGTTCCTAAGCAATATTAACTAAGACAGAAGTGCACAGTTAAAGAATAGGACAGTAAAAGAATTTCACCAACAGGAAGTCATTCTAAAAGAAGAAAAAACCCACTTCAGATTTCTTCACAAATCTATTATTAAAATAATTAAACGCTATCACACACAAAGATATGATACAACTCTATAAATATAAATCACACTTTCACATGGCATTTCTCATCTCTGCTAATAGAACATTTCTTTTAACACCCCATGTTTTGCAGTACTCAATTTTTACTTCAAATTATGCTGACAATGCTCTACGTCAGTTTCCAAGCAAAATTTCACACGCAACTGTCCCTTACCTTCTGTCTATATATGAAGTCTGATATGGTTAAAGAGAACGAAAAAGTAGAATGACAAAATTTTTATACCTTAAAGATCTTGGTGCCCTTGATGGGCTGCCGTACGCTAGCTGCCTGAGGACCCAGGTCACAGTTCATGGCAACAGGTGCGGAAGCATCCTCCTCTTCCTCATCATCACTGTGAGTTCTACCGAACATCTCCACTTCACGCTGTCAAACCCAAAGGTATCTTAAGCACTAACTATGAATGTCAAGATAGATGACTATTATAAATGCCTACTAGGTATGCTATGATGCGGGTGGTACAATCTTAAATTCAAAATGTGAAAATCCAGGGCAATAAAAACTCAATTATTAAACAAAAAGCCTGACTAACAACAAGAGTATAAAATGAGAATGTGCACTGTTAAATGCTCACATGAACAGGTGTGACACACATCCAGGCATCCACAAAAGTATCAATGTATATTACCTGCTGTTTTTGATGCACTGAGTTTTCAACCGTCTTGAGGTGAGAAACGACAGAGCGGTAGCGTTTCCGCTGTTCGCCTGAAGATCCTGATACAGTGGAATGACTGTGGAAAAAAATAAATTACAAAATTAAATCAAAGCAGAAATAAAGAATTCCATTCCCTGTAACAAATTCGAAAGAAAGAAAACAATATAAAGGAAAAGGAAAGAAAGACCAGCAAGTACAGGAATGTGCTGCAATAACAAGGAAACATCTATTTTTAATTGCATTCTCAAAGCAACAGTACACCTTACTCTTGCATTCTTCCTTGTTTTTAGTATGCAAAATATGACACTGACTCTGAAATAGTTCCTTGTTTAACCTTATATGACTCTAACTCACCTGCTTCGCCATGCCAGACGCTGGTTCATAAGAGCTACACCCCGAGAGCGAGAATATTCTCCCTTTAATGCCAGGTCTGAAGCAAGCCGAGTCGCATGGACGCCGATAATGTTCAAGTTAGCATCTGACAAACCAAAAAGAAAAAAAGAAAGAAAAGCCTGCATCAGAACACTTCATTCCAATATTTGTTTTACGAAGGGCAAACAGATGAACCACCTTCCTTGCTTTTTAATTGGCTCTAATCACATCCGTAAAGACAAGCCTCATCTTGAACCTCACACCATACAAGCTGTGGACAGATATGGGCTGCCTAAATACGATCTATGCTCCAGGCTTGTAAGAAAAGCATGGTTGATCCAACACCTGGTACCAGAAATAAAAATTCTTTAATTTTACTGCATGGTCATAAAACTTGAACAACTTATGTATAATTTGCCAACAAGTGCATCTCTCAGACCACTTTACTGACAATGGAGTTGAAACTGTGGAAAAATTTGTTAGCAATGCACATCTTACTTCTCCTGCGAGAAGCTAGCTTGTCTCAAGTCTAAGTAGCCTGTGTCTGCCTAACGCTTATGCCCAAAGTGAAGACTTACACTCTTCAGCTAGCTGTCTGTCGCAGGTCACAGGCTTCTTTTGGGTCAGCACACGCAAAGCTTTTGTTCCATCTGCATCAGTATACTGGATTTGCAGCTGGAATGGCAGCTCAGAGGGGAGGTCATCTGCACCGCTCTTTGCATCGCTTGTGCTGGAGCCTTCTGCTGCATTAACCTGCTCGGGACCAGCACCAGTTCTTTCGCTTGCATTCATCCTGCCAATATCACCTTCTGCTCCTCCTACTTCAGACTGGTTAGGGATGTGGCAAGCAGTTACCAGAGAGCTTGCTGAATGATCAGACCCAACATGGGTTCTAAAGTAACATCTCATCATCTCATAGATCATGTGGTAGTTCAAAAATCCATGAGAAATGGGAGATAAGCCAAATGAGTAATTTTTTTTAAAAAACCTACAGTTTTAATAATAATAAATGTAGATTTTTTAACACGCGAGAACACATTTCATGCACAGTTCGGACGAGGCACACAGACACTCTAATGAAAATCAACGAAAACACACACACACACACATGGATGCCAAGAAGGTGAACATGCGCTGTCCGTATGTTTTTGTCCTGATGCGGGAAACTTTAAAATTTTGTTATATGACATCACATTTCTAACTCAAAAGCTTCATCTCCTGCTAAAAAGAAAAAAGAACTGTTCAGAAAACTACAGGAGTCTAAGCAAAGAAACTGATGAGTTAAAATAACTGATTCTCTCTACAGCGATTTCCTTTTAAATCGAAGGGAGGTTAAATATCTTATAACAAGTACCAATTGCAGAATTTGAGGGCAAACATCAATCCGCATGTAATTTCCACTTTAAATGTGAGAGCAATGAACCAAAAGACAAACTCTGCCTATGAAAAGAATGTGAGAATATATCTTTAGTTGACCTAAAAACACTCAATACTAAACCTAGTCGATGAATGTCGCATGGTAGTCTGTTTCAACTATTTCAAGTGGTAATGTGATTCCTGCCACTAAATGATTCCTATGATGGGACTCTGGATGGGCTATTCACTCATGATACTTTAGTTATATTTTTGAGCAGGACAAACTCCCAAACTAAATTTATTTATTACTGAGGTAAGAATTTTTTTATGTTAAATGATGTGTAAATGAAGTTAGTGTTGTTTGTGGTCTTACGTGTTATTATATTTTTCTAGATCACCTAAAATCATGCAGCTACATGTAAAGATCAACCTAATTTTGCGCAACTTGACCAAGGTGATAACAAATTAAAAAATGAACACACCATACATCACGTCAAAAAACACTCTCGGCAGGGAATGTGCAAGTGGTCAACAATATGAATATGCAAGGAAAAGAAGAAAAACAATAAAGGATTATAATTACCTTCAAGGCTAGAAGACACTTCTGCAATGCACTCTAAAGAGGCTACTTTAGGCTTTAGCTTATTCTTTTTTTTAACACCAAATTCAAATGAAATCTCTGTTTCTGCTGTGACATTTCCTATTTCACGTCGCTCTTTGCTCTCTGGATTTTCTTCCGATCCGATATACCTGAAGCATAAATGTTGTAAGTGTTCATGTCGCTACACATCACACTGTCAAACGATCTTTGCAAAATTGGCACCCAGCAAAGTCCCCTAAAAGAATGCAAATACACAAAGTAGTCAAATTTTCCCCTCAGGTAAATGCTGATAATTGGCATTCATAGAAGATGCATGCATGTTGCCTGTCTGCATACACGCAGGTTTACGGTACAGTGAGGGAATCTATAAGATTAAATCTTTTCAATAGAATGTGTTTCGGCTTAAGGACAAAAACACGTATTAATGTTTACTGCAACATTAATGGAAAAGCAAGGCATGTACGGCAAACATCATTTTAAAACTCACAGATCCCGGTGTACTATGAAAGTCGCAATCACGCCTGTGGCAATAATTCTGTCGGCCAGGATGTTGCTGAACTGCTCATTCACTTTCAGTGGATCAACGATGTTAACCTGCAGATTATTTAAAGAATAATGTTTACAACAAACATTTCCAGCATGAAAAATTACTCCTCATACACGTGTGCACCGACAAGTGCATGTGGACTGATTTCTATGTGCAAAAGATCTGAGATGAGAGAGCCTTAAGGGGAAAAATAACCAGTACCATCAGAAGAAAGATAAGCGAGAAAAGTCTTCCAACCTGTCCACCTGTCTTCTCAGCAAGTTTGCCTAGGTGCACCAGCTTACAATCCGTGCCCTTTATTGTGATCACTGACACTGATACTCTGAAAAAAAAAAATACTGGGTGATTGACTGTCAGTTGGTTGGTTGCTTGCTTCCACTTGGCTGGTCACTCAGCTGGTTGTTTCGTTTGCTGACTGGCTAATGGATGGACAACAAAGGTGAACAAGATGCTGGTCATGTAAACTGATGAAAAACTAAAGAATGTGTGTATGTTGAGATGATCATCAATCACATCACTTTGGGGAAAATCTTTATCAACATTTATTCACTGAGCAAAGTATGTTTTGCAGGCTTCAAAGCACATCTCCCAACCATACTTTTCAGAAGTCTTTTAAAGATTGTTTGCTGCTCATCATTAAAGTTTACTCTGCACTCTGCTACTGATTCACTCACCCACTGGCACCAGCCGCTTCAGCAACGCTCTCGTAAAACACAGCAGGGTCTTCGCTGTCAGCGTCTTCCAGTTTGCCTAGTCCGACATTGGCCATGCCATCGGTGCATAGGATAACCTTTGACCCTGGCTGGTGCGAAGCCATACTCAGAGCCACAACAAGAGCAGGACCCAGGGCAGTGGCTCCACCTTCCTCAAGCCTGCAGCACAGTGACCAACACAAACATAAATAAGCTGACAGTGCAATGTCCACTAGTACATGGGAATGTGATAAATTTTAGAATGATTTCTGCTGCACTCTAATACTTTGTACCATCAGCGTACAATTAATACTAAAACAGAATTTTCACTGTTTTGGTGATTAAACACTTAATCACTCCACTACTGGATCACTGCATGTATATTTAACTAGCAATGCTGCACAGAACGCCACAATCTAGCCGCTACAGAATCTGATTTTCCTTGTAATGCACCCACGCAAAAACTTTGTTCCCCAGTGAGTTGCAGGTTTCCTTGATGGCCTTGGGCAGAGGCAGTTCTGATGCCAGTCTGGCCAGTTCTTCCTTGCTCTTCAGTTTCTCTCCTGCCAGCGTTACCACATCTGTTGTCCCATCTCCGATGACACTTACCTGCCGATGGAATAATTGGCATTTGATTTGGCAACAAAGCCTAACTGCAGACATCTCTTTAAAAAAGTATATAATTTTGGGACACTGCAGTAAGTCATCCCCAGCAAAAACTGTCTGCTTAGGAAAAAGCAGTTTGTTTGCAGCTAACAATATTTGACTGTCAGTAAACATGGATTTTATCGGAACATATTCTTTTATGCCTTTGAAAAAACCTTTAGACTAAATCTTGTGGTCCACATAAAAGATATAAAAATGTTTCAACTTTGGAATGCTTACAATTACTGAATTTTCAACAGCAAGGAATTGCATGTGAAGAACTACTTACGTCACAGTTAAAAGTGACCACACCAACCCGACGAAAGGGAAAGTTTTTTGCCATTTCATTCAGCTGGTGATCGACAGCTGCCTGCACCGCCTGCAGTCTGGATACGTAAGTTACATCACGACGTTGGTTTGGAAAGTGCTGATCCTCTCCACCCATGTTCATTTTGCGAAGGCGATGCAGTGAGGTTCCTCCACGCAGCTGCATGTTTCCACTGATCTAGAAAATCACTGGGATCTTGAGAGCAAGGCAAACCACCATCAGTGGTCTACAAAATTACTGTAATCATATCACTGAAATGCTTGTTGCTAGTGGTCTACTAAATGCTCAAGATCTTTTGACAGAGCAAATTGCTGCCCACAATCTATGAAGTTATTGTAAACTTCCTGCTGAACTACATGGCATTAATATTACTGAACCAAGAAAATTACTAACACCTATCAGACAGCAACTAAGTAGCAGACCACATCTCAGAAAAAAATTTCAAACCCTAAAAGGAATAAACCAAGACGCGATAAGCAAAATTAAACCCAGACCTTTTGGAAATGGAGTAAGTTATTTTAAAGATATCCTCATAAAGTCATAACACTTTGCTATAGCTAAAAAGTTTAAAGCAAACTAGGACTGTGGCCTGAACCAAACATCCAACTGCTGTTTACACAGTACTGTATGCAGAAAGAAAAAAAATAATGCAAGTGACATGAAACATATCACTCTCAGTGTAGACTTACTTCTGATGTAACGCACATGCTTCCTGAGATGTCAATGCAGAAGATAACAAGGGACTCGTCTTGACCCGAGGGTCCACTGGACAAAGTGGACCGTGAAGGCTCAACTAAGAAGGTCACATCGCTGGCAGCTGGCTTTTCTTCCTCCTCCACATCCACAATGTTGCACTCTCCACAAAATTCGCACTGCCACACCTGCAGAGTAAATGTGAAAATGAGATCATTAAAATAAGATTTACAGGTATTTTTCTCTTGTGAAATATGTTAAAGATGATGTAATATATGTCAAAGATATTTTCTTCCTGAAAAACTTTTAGAGTGCAAAACACTAACAAACCAACATTGTACCTGGTTCCGCCCATCTGTTTTCAGTTGACTTAAGTGTGAGAGAATAGCCTGGCACCCAGCACAGCATGAAGCCTCCCCAGCATGCATTGTGCCTGGTGTTTTAAGGGTATCAAAGGTCACTGACACCACATTAGTGTCTGCACGTCGAAACGTCCGGCTACTCTGCTTTGAGCCTTCAGATTTGGTTGATTCTGGAAAACATGATTTTAAAAAACCACTATGATTTAAACACCGAAAATAAATCTCCTAAATAATGTTACACTTTGGCTCTAAAAGTATGAACACATAAAAACAGAAGAAAGTAAGTTATTGGATTTTTTCTAATTTGCTTTTATTTTGGCAGTAAAATCTCAAACTTTGTGTCAGACATTGGTATACATAAGCTACCCCTTCAGTAGATGAGGACAGGACAGGACGAAACGTATTACGGGAGACAGGATAGGTTTTCAGAGAACTCTTGAAAAAAGAGTGGAGGTAGGTTGTGGATGGAGAGAGACAGGCTGTTCAAGGCCAGTGGACCAAAGAAAGAAAAAGACTTCTGACCAACGGTGCTGAGGGATACAATGACAAAGGGGGTTTGAAGCAGAACGGAGACTGCAAGAGGGTGGATAGATCGGAAGTCAGTTGGTTAAGTAGGCAGGACCAGAGTCACATAGACATTTGTAGCAGAGAAAGGCAGCTTTTTATCTGATATCCGTTGGGACAGGAAGTCAGTGGAGGGAAGCAAGAAGGTGATATAATAAGGTTTCTTTTTCTTTAGAATGAGGCAAGCTGCACTGTTCTGTACATGCTGAAGAACAGACAGGATGGAGTCGGGAAGGCCACAGAGAAGAGAGCTGCAGTAATCAATATGCGACATGACAATTAAGGGACTGCTTGAGATTTTTAATGGCATCAGCAGAGAGGTGTTTTGGGATCAGACTAATGAGAGATGACACCAGATCTAAGCAGTGTGAGAAACAAAGTTATTTATGGACAAAGTGCTGTTAAAAATGAAAGCAAAGTTCTTGGCCAAAACTGAGGGAGAAATGGTGGCATTAAGATGAAGAGAAAGAGTGAGAGGAAACTGAGCTTTTGGCATGTACCAAGGAAAATGGATTTGGTCTTGTCATCGTTAATTTGAATTTTGTTGCAGAACGGTTGATGTTATCAAAGGTTGCAGATAGGTTTAGGAGGATGAGCAGAGAGACCTTGCCAGAATCAGCTGGGAGGAGATTATTCAGGATGTGGCGAAGAGCAGTTTCAGTACTATGGTTCAGGTGGCAGCCAGGAAAGCACTGAGAAGGTTATTATCAAAAAGATAAATCTTCAGCTAGTTGAGGAGGACATGACCTTGTAGAGGAAAGAGAGGCTGGAAACAGGATGGCAGTTCTTAAGTTCATTGGGATCGACATTGTGTTTTTCTAAAAGAGAGAGGATGGTGGCAGACTTAAAGACGCTAGGAACAGATCCAGCAGCCACAGAAGTGCTAACAATGTTGGTAAAAAATGAAAGGAGTTGGGGTAGATGCTTGGAGGACAGAGAGGCAGGCCAAGGGACAAGTTATCACATGTTAAGAGACATTGAGTAGAATCATTTTAATCCTGGGAAATTGTGTGGAAGGAGCAAAGAGGGATAGCAGAGAAGCCCAAGTCAAGTGGCCAGGGAGAGGAAGGAAATGCATCAAGTGTGTTATGAAGAATCTTGATCTTGGAGAAGAAAGTAGAAAAGACACAGGAAGTTTTTTTTTTTATTGCAGTTTGTGGGAAGTGGGGAGACTGATAGATTGAAGGTCGTTTATGATATAATATAGTTCCTTAGAAGAAGTAGAACTAAGAATCTTATTCTGAAGGTAGTCATTCTATGCTGAGGAGATGAGAGAAGCAACTTTAGATCTGGTGGTCTGGAAGATGTCTTTCTGTATGAGGATCTTTGTGGAGCTCCAGGAATTTCTACTTCGTAAGTTTACTACATTTCTCTGTCTCAAGCAATGCCCAAATGCTCCCTTCCCTCTCTCTTACTTTCTCTGCTGCCTGTCGACTTCCAGTGAGACTGTCTCTTGGTCCTGAATTGTTGCTTCTTGGTCTGAGGGACCAATGCTCTTTCTGTCTGGGCTGAAGACTCAGCAGCAACAGACTGAGGCTGAGCACATAATTCAAGTTGGTGTAAACCGCTCCCATCAGCTGCCGCTGCATGTTCAACAGCCCGAGGTGACCCACCATCCCTTTCCGGTGCTGTTTCCCTAGATTGATCTTCCTCAGTTCGTCTAACAGTTCCTCGACTTAGCTCCTCATCAGAATCGGAGTCACTGGGAGGAAAGTTTCATATTTTAGCAAAACTGTGCAACACATTTTGAATCATGGTGTGTCACATGTGTCAACACCATTGTATATCTGTGTCAAATGGCTTGTTTACATGCATACCTTATAGAGAAAAATCCAAATTTAAAAAAAAAGGTTAATTTGATGACAGCTGGGGGAAGCAGGCCTCACTGCCTGTACATGTATTTGTTTCTGCTTCCCTCTTTAATAAATTTTGATTTCTTCCGTGCTTCCTGTTATTTCCTTTCGAACCCAAAGATCTACCAACAATAAATTGAATAATACTTCAGACCTAAATTTGACATGTTGCATAAGCTGATTATTGGGATAAAATCAAGTGCCATCAAACACAACAACGTGATTTAATAATAAGCATACATGTAGCGGATTTTTAAAGATGACTTCACATGTTCATGTGTGTGTGTGTGTGTGTGAGAGAGAGAACATGAACTTTACTGATTCCACCTTATTTAGGTCACACCACGGGGGTGGTGATAAATACAAAGAAATCGCCAGGTCGGTAGCCGACACATACAGCATTAATGGGTACATCGTTACTTAGTGGGGCACATGACCAAACCACCAGACAAGCTTTCATTTACACACAGGAGCTGTTTTACACATTGTGCTTGTCGAGCTCACATAATATGTACCATGTATGAATATATACAGGTATAAACAAAGCCCACTGATGGTACTCCAGTCCTTGGAAGTTAAGAAAAATAGTAACAATCAGTGCTTTCCATACAAATTTGACAGTTGCAAGCTGTCTATTCATTTAGTGTAGCCTCCAGGTCCGAGTGCCAGTTTTGGGCAAAACAATCCACAAGTCGCTGCTTAAACTCACGAACGAATCTACCGACATTCCTTGTGCCCTGCTGGAGCCACACAATACCAAATCCATTTACACACAGGAGCTGTTTTACAAAGTATGCCCAATTGCATTTGTCTAAGTCCTGCATGTAGAATAGCATGTTGTAGGTTTTGCGTGGTAATCTGTCATTGGACATCCTAACAAGTCTGAGCCAACATTTGATACATCTTACTTTAGACGTTATGTGTATTGGGAATCTACCCAGGTCTCTGTATATTAATTTATTAGGGGTGTTCAGACCTACACTTAAAAATCTTTTGCAAGCAAAAAAGATGTGCTTTTTCTATGGCGTCATAGGTTTGATAGCCCCAAACCTCAGATGCATAGAGTAGCATAGGCATAACCTGCACGTCAAACATCTTGAGAAATACCTCTCTGGGGATGACATCATTAAGTTTCCAAAGACATCTTAAGATCTGGCACGTCCTTACTTTAGCTTTTAATGCTAACTCACTTACTGCACTGGTCATGGAAAGTTTTGTGGTAAAATGGAGACCCAGATATTTATAGGAGTCGACCACTTCTAGCCCATGACCTTCATAATACCAGGTCTCTTTAGCACCTAGAAAGCCTCCTTTCCTAAAAACCATCACTTTCGTTTTCTGCAGGTTAACAGTCATACCAAAATTCATAGAAAATTCCCTCAATAAATTGATCTGCTTTTGTAAACCGACACTGGAGTATGAGAAAAGTGCCACATCATCAGCAAACAGTAATATAAGTAACTGTATGACATCCGGAACAAGCTGAATATCATGCATACCATTAGAACATATTTCCACAGCAAGTTCGTTCACAAAAAAGGAGAATAAAAGGGGTGAAAGAACGCAGCCTTGCCTAACCCCAGAATTGCAATTGAAATCGACAAAACATAAATATATTTTTCCAGATTTTTTTAACAAATACTTTTGAATAATAGAGTAGAGTACGAAAATGTTGTCAACAGTCAAATGCTCGCTTCAGAAGCCACTCTGTTCTTCCACAATTTTACTATTATCT
This sequence comes from Lanistes nyassanus, assembly GCA_004794575.1. Classification (NCBI taxonomy): domain Eukaryota; kingdom Metazoa; phylum Mollusca; class Gastropoda; order Architaenioglossa; family Ampullariidae; genus Lanistes; species Lanistes nyassanus. Next base: position 24,310 of record SMGT01008600.1, read on the forward strand.
TCTGCCCAGTCTATAAGTGTTTTGTTTAGAATATATGCAAAAACTTTACCTAGAATACTAAGGAGGGAGATACCCCTGTAGTTATCTGGATTATCATAATCACCACCTTTGTGCAGTGGGACGACGATAGCACCCCCATGCTTCAGGGTATTGGGCTGTTTCAAAAATTCTGTTAAAGAGCTGTACAAGAAATACTGATATAGTCCCTAGTGCCCCTTTAAGCATTTCGGTTAGTATCCTGTCAGGCCCTGCTGCCTTACCAGGTCTCAGGCGCTTTACGCCTGCTTGGACTTCTTCCACAGTTATTGGCTTGTCAAGACAATCTACCCCTGTTACGGAATCTATGTTAACCTGGGGGAGGGGGGGGATCTGGGTTGAGGGGAGACCCCTCCCTTAAGATTCTCTGAAAGTGTTGCAACCAATTGTTTTTATGGATAGTAGGTTCCGGCAAGGGTTTACTATTAATTGATCTAACCTCGCGCCAGAATGTTTGGGGATTGTTCAGTTTTGACATTAAAGAGGACACCACGTCTCTTTTAAACTTTCTGCGTTTATCTTTCAAGATTTTTCTATATTTCTTTCTGCTCTCAAGGTATGTTTTGCGATCAATTTCTCTTTTGGAACGTCGAAATTTCCTAAGATGTTTTTGTGCTAGCTTCCTAGCCTCATAACAGTCCGCATCAAACCGCCTGCTGTTTCCACGTCCCTTACGTACTTTGCGCCTCATGCACTCGCTAGCCCATATAAGGCCCTTTGTCAGTTGGTCTACTGCTTCATCCACTGATGTTTCCATCGTGCTTTTTCCATAATTGTTACAAAATTATGCGATTGCAATGCCCCGGAGAACATGTCTATTTTCTTCTCATCCCACACTAATTTGTCTTCTATTAGATTTATTGTAGCGTCTATACGGTTAACGTTATGGTTTAACGTAAGCTCCAAGGGTAAATGTTTTGATTCCATTCTTTCAGCTACAACAAGCCTTTTTGTGATTGACAGTTCCTTGGAACATATGAAATAATCAGCTACACTAGAACCTGTGGAGCAGACGTATGTAAACTGACCAAATTCGTCACCAGGACAGGCCCCATTCAGTATTTTGAGATCACACCCTGCACGCAGTTCTAAAAGTATCTTGCCAAAGGTTGAAACCGTCTGGTCTTGAGACTGTCGGTGTGAATCAAAAAGATCTGCCTGCACGAACACTTCCGTATTGCCTGAGTCTGAAAGAACTGGGTTTTGGTCACCAGTTCTGGCACTGAAATCACCTCCAAGTAAGACACACGGGGCATGTTCTGACATTTGCATGCAGTCTAAAACGCTCTGCTCCACATCACTTAGTACACTTGACAGACACATGTGCCTGTTTGTAGTACGGGGAGCTAATGGGGGGTACCTAGGCTCCACAAAATATAGTGTCTCTGTCCAAGCCGAAGACATTCTTGTCAATTTTTATCATCACTATGTTATCATATGGTGTTTCAATTTTCTGGCCAAAATTACTGAACTTGTCTTTAACCATTAAGAGTACACCAGCACTACATTTATTTTCATGCACTGTAAATTTCGTAGCTTGATCAAAAAACTGTGTAAAATTTGGAAAACATTCGAGCTTTGTATTACGTTTGAGAAATGTCTCTGTGAAGCAGACAATATCGAATGAATTAACAAACTGTATGAAGTCCGACTCACATGTCTTGCTCATCAGTCCCTCAATATTCCAGTTCAGTATACGGACAGTGTGTCGTTCGGAATGTAGGTCGTGAACACTAGTTACACTGTCCTGGGGCACTACTCCCTCGCCCCTTCCCGTCTCGCCGTGCGCTATTCCCATGCTCATGCCCTTCGTCCCATTTCTGTTCATATCGTCTGCCATTTGTGACATCTTCCCTATTGCGCGTAGGGTTGTTTCTGTGGAGTCTGTCGGCGTTGCTCAGGCTTGTGTTGTTGTTCTTGCTCTGTCGTCCGTCATCTACTTTATCTTCTCCTTGCTCTTCCATGCACAGGCGACCTGCTTTGTAGTAGGCCCTCTTCCCTTGTCTGCGGAGATCTCTCAGGGTTTCCGCCTGCCGTCTTGTTACATCACCTGCTACCCTGATACCAGACTCCCATAGTTTATCTCTTCCTGTCGTTAAGATGGCCATTTTGTCTGACCAATGCAGGAATTTCGCTGTCACAGGTCTTGGATTCTGACCGGGCTTAGGGGGTTGATTTCCAAACTGGTAACACCTTTCGATGTCCCTCTTGCACCAGTCTCTTTCAGGAAAGGCTTGTTTTAACACACCTAGAATCTGTTCAGCACATGCCCTGTAGCTGTCTTCCCCTGTCTCATTAACATTGAAAAATCGCAGATTATTTCTGCGCAAGCTCTGTTGAAGCCTGTCTGTCTCACGATCCATTATATCAAAAGCTGAGAGATTATCTTTGTCTAGCACATCGATCTGTTTTTGTAGCTCGTTTAGACGTTTAGCTAGAAGTGAGTTCTGTTCTTTCAAGAGCTTTTCTTCTTTTAATTCTGTGAAGTGTTGTCTCACTACAATATTGTCCTGTTTTATAGCAGAAATATCCGCCTGCATTGTCAAAAGCACCTTCATAAAGTCGGAAATTGTAAAGTTCTTACCAGTGTCATTGTCAGAGTTAGCGTCGCATGTAGCACCGCCATGTTGTAGTGTGACAGAATCCAAGGGGTGAACAGCAAAATAACCACATAAAAGCACTTTTTTATGATCCAAGAGCTTGGTATAACTTGGTATGGAGTCCCACATTAACACTATACTCCTGAATAGCCAACAATTAACGTTTTCGCAGCTTATTTGTTGACACCGCTGAAAAGGCGTCCTACCCGGACAGTGAACAGAGCTCACCCCCCGTGTGTGTGTGTGTGAGAGAGAGAGAGAGAACAGGGGTGGGGTATACAGCGAGAAAGCTGTACCGTAAAATCTGAGACAATATTATAAATATACAGTTTTACTGGTAGATCTATCTCGACAGTATCTGCTGCCGATCAGCGTACACTTCCACTAACTTGCTAAGCTTTTAACATTACAGCAATTGGATAATCCCCGACCCTTTTGATGTCCTAGCATCAGGACTAAAGTATATATCGTATGAAACTTAGTAATAGTAATATAAGCTCTTACCTAACTTGCATTCCAGTGCCAAATTCTTCATCTGAAACTTCTTCGTAGCTATCGGACCCTGCACCACAGAACACATAAGGCGACGCGAAATTCATTCTGCTGAAATCGCAGAGCTGGCCTTTCACAACTGCAACTATAAGAAATTCAATACGGCCCTCCACAAGGGGTGTTCGTAGTATTGTGTGACAGAGCTTCCTTGAGGTTCAACGACGTCCCAGTCCCACTGTTACCTCTTTCTATAAATAGGACTAAATGCGCGTCTTCTTGGGTGAGACTGTTTACTGCCAAACGTTTCGCCATGTTACGTGAAGATTGCGCATGCGCGTAGAGAGTGGCGAAACGCTAACCCTAACCCCAAACCTACACCAATCCTAATCCAAATGGTGAGCTCAAAAAAAATTCTAATTTAACTAATAACAGGCTATTTAAATCATCGGACCACATTTCCACGGTAACCAGCGACGCGTACGCATGCGTATACTGTAACCTAACTGGACCCGGACCAGATTTCTTGGCGGACCGAATTTCTTGCGACACCGGAAAGTTGTCCCTTATTAGCAAAGATTTTGCTTGATTGTCGAGCTGCAAGAAAAAATGTTCCATTCAATATCTGCAGAGATATATACCACTCGATCCACAGGCGAGTGCGCTTGTTTGTAGCGGAGTCGAGGTGTCTTCCGTGGAATACGAAGAGCAGTGTGTGGGGGGGGGGGTGTACCCGAATTCTATAAAAAGATCAGCTGATCAAACTAATTCTATGTTTGAACGTAGACCGCCATCCTTCCGTTCAAAGAAAATCTAACAGAAAAGGCTCCCGTACAGGGATCTTTTGTGGAGCGTATGAATATATATATCCCTGTTTTATGCCATGTACTCTCGTTCCCTAGTGGCATTTATATCGTATTTGATTATCGTCATGGGCGTGTTGTTGTTGTTGTTGTTGTTTTTCAAGTTGAATCAGTAAAACAGGAGCACGTATGAACCACCCGTCTCACAGTGATGCGTGTCTATTCATAGTAATAATCTTTTCACCCTGGAGGCGGAACTTTCGTACTTCTGCATTTACGTACCCAACGCGGTTCGTTCCAAATTTTCCGTCCTAAGGGGGGAATGCTGGATCGAGCAGTTGATGATACCCTGAGGGTGAGCAGTCCCCTCATCCCTTTCTGTAAAATCTAGGATAATACATCCTAGGTAAAATGTATTATATAATACATCCTAGGTAAAATGTATTATATAATACATCCTAGGTAAAATGTATTATCCTAGGTAAAATGGAGACCCGTTTCTGACTCTCGGGACCGCGCCTGATTCTTCAGGTACGTATAATAGCGCTTCCCTCATCCCTAGGGTTTATGCCAGTTATAATTTGTCTTCTCCCGTACGATCTGCGAAGTGCTGAAAATACTGGAAATGCTGCTATGACGCACTTACGGAAGCCAGTGTCCCTCCTGTTTTGAAACCTGCTTCTTCTGCATACATGCTGCCCTCTCCCGCTGTCTCACTCACCACCCTTGTGACAGTCTCTTTACTCTCTTGTAGGGGCGAGTGCGGCTTCGCATGTTTCTCTGACGCCATGCAGCGGTCATACGAAAACCCGAACAGCACACAAAATTTATGGTTTTAGGTCATAAATAAAGGGTTTTAAAGGTATATCCAGCCTCAGAATGCACTTTCTGAATTATCTGATGCAAAATATTTCAAAAATATATGTTTGTATTCGTACATTTTACAGATTTCTGTCGGTACATTTTGGGCGCTGTTCGTGCTGTTCGGCATTTCGCATACACGGCACACGAGCAGACGATAACCGTACCGACACAAATCTGTAAAATGTACGAATACAAACATATATTTTTGAAATATTTTGCATCAGATAATTCAGAAAGTGCATTCTGATGCTGGATATACCTTTAAAACCCTTTATTTATGACCTAAAACCATAAATTTTGCGTGCTGTTCGTGTTTTCGTATGACCCCCATGCAGGCGTCTATCTTGACGAGCCATGTTGATGTTCCCGCTGGGGCTCATCTGAGTGATCTCCCTGCATCCGACCCCTACCCTGCCGTTGGCGAGCCGTTTTCTTGGGTCACAGGTGACGTCGGGTGGTCAGTGCGCCGTTTTTAACACTGACAAAGACGAAGACAGTACTGCTCATTTTGTTTCCTGACATAAAGCTTGGTCGAGGTTCAATCCAACCTTGGGTCAGTTATCACTCGTGCGAGTGGGATTGCGCCCGTGGAGAGTGGATGGTGTCGGGAGAAGTCGTTTGGACCTACAGGTCTTCGGCTCCTTGTCTGGCAGGCGCCAGGGGACAGTGTTTGGGTCCATAGGCCTTCTCCAGCGCCCTCCCATGCAGCTCCTGCTCCCTTGCCTCCGATGGGGTCCCGCCTCCTTTTGCTGACGCTTTGGACCTTTTACCAAACCTGGACCATTGGGTTGTCAAGATAGTGTCCCTTGGCTTTTGTGAGCCCCTCCCCCACCCCACGCCACGAGAATCGCAGTGGACTGTGATGCCTTTTGGAGAAAAGGTTCACAAAATTGCTCAGCTCCTGCTGAAGGAGGTTAACTGCTTGGGGAATGCGTTCCCCAGGGTTATGCTGTTTTTGGTATCATAGCCAGGAGGGAAATCCCATGCCGTTCTCGATATGCGCATGTTGAATACTCACGTCTGTTCTATGGTTCAACATGGACACAGCCAGATCGGTCTCCATGTCCATTCCCAAAATGTCCACAGTATATGTTTCTCGTATCTTTCTGACATGGATATGTCTTTTGGTGTCTAATCAAGGAAATACATGCAATATGGTTTTGTTGAACATGGATAACGTCTCTCTTCAGCAGCTCAAAACTATGGCCAACGTTCCCAAAAATAATAGTAACAGGTATTAAAACATTCAAAATCTAATGTTCATTTGCAACTAGACATATGCACAGAGAGCTGAAACTATGTGCAATTTTATTTAAAATTCAGAGACACATACTCATCCCTCCAGTCTCGGCACAATGAAAATGTATCCCCAAGCAGTTCTGTTTATTTGCAACAGTGTCTCTAGACAGCGGGACATGCACCTGCTTTCTAGGTTCCTGTATGACTATGTACAATTTTCCCACCCCTTAATTCTCGTGTCGATCTATACAGCAGTACATGCAGCTGCTCTCTAGGTTCCTGTATGTACATTGTACCCACCCTGTAATTCTTGTGACTGCATCTATAGTTCCTCTCACCAGGTTCTGTTTGATCTCTGCCGAAGCAAATTTTTCCACGCACTCCAAAACGTCCGACCTCCCTCATCTCTATTCTCAATCTCCCCCTACTATCACTCCTTCCCTCCTAACTTCTGAACACTTCTCACACATACGCACAATTCCCTTGAACATACGTTCACACATACTACTGACACTGATTCTACATTCACCTTCCATACTAAAACACAAAACCTCTGTTGCACACTGATGCAGGTTTGCCATGGACCCCTTTCCGCAACGTTTCGGAGTTGGGGTTGGGGGGTACAACACTTGCTGCTGCATATTGGTGAGATCTTAAGAAAATTGTTTTACTGTATGCTTACAGAATAACAAACTGCTCAAAAAGCTACAATAGCATGACATACAATAGCTGTACACATTGTATGTTTAGTTTGGCCAGATGTGGACACTATCCATGCCAGCTGTACACATTGTATGTTTAGTGTGGCCAGATGTGGAGACTGTCCATGCAGTTTTTGCACAGTGTGTTTCATCCATCATGTCCTTGGTACTGTGTTACTTGTCCAGAAAAATCTTTCACCATTTTTTTCACCCTAGTGCTAGTTGCTCAGAAACCACCACCTGACTCCTTGATTGGCAAGGATATTTTTCTGCGTGAATTGTATGCTGACTATTTAACAAAGTGGATTTTATGTTGAAATATTAATAAAATTAGAATGATGAAATATGTTTCACAAATTTCACAGCATCAGTAATTTATTACACAGATTTATTCTTTCAAAGACAGATGATTCTAAAATACATCCACCACCACCAGTGAAACTCAGTCCAGTTCCATAATTCTCGTGTCACTTTATCTATACAGCAGTTCCTCTCTCCAGGTTCTGTTTGATCTCTGCTGTATGCTGGCCATAGAACCGCTCCAGCTTCTTGTTGAATTTCATGTTACGTTCATTGATATAGTCGATGTCTGCTTCTTCATCAAATGTGCGTCTTCGGCTGTACCTTTCTCGCTTTGCAATCCTGCAAAGACACACAAGGCATGACATAATTACTGACCTGCATTCATGTAGTGACATGCCAGTGCAAAAGTTTACATTTAAAGAGTTTTCTTTAAATATACACATCAAATACACATCCTGAAAATAGTTTAATTTTATAAAACATTTTTTAATCCACACATGGAGATGCATATACACTTATTAGGTGTACAATGAAATAAAACATTGACCCATTCAGTGGTGGGTTACCAAAATGATTGTGCACTACAAGACAAAACTGAATGATTTGTATACAACTTTACAAAGTGCAAACCCCAAGCCTATGTACTTACTGTTTCTCCAGATCTGTAACCATTTTATCAACATTTTCTTCTGGATCTTTTCTCTCATGTAACCCTAGAGTGTCTGCTGTAGCATAAAACTCTTCTCCCCTGTTTGATATAATAAATCTATAAAAGCATTTGCTAAGGTTGATGCATTGTATGACAAATATCATCCAGCTCATAATTTAGTCTGTCAGAAACAGGCTGATCTACATTAATTTTGGTTCTACAAACACTGGACACAAAGATTTAGATATATATCCTCCAGTATTTTCTCTTCTGCCAATGAGTGTGCATGTGGAGATAGGAGCAAGACAGAGATAATGTGAGTCTGTATAAAATGTAAATGCACGAATACATGGATATATAAAGATTAAGAAATATGATGAAGATCACAGAGACTTCTTAAAATCTCCACCTTGGCAGTCTGAAGCTTTATAACCTACCCCTGCACATTTAGCTAAAGATGATGTTCAAGAAAATGTGAATGAACACAGAAGGACAATTATAAAACCAAAACAAACATTTTTTCTCGCTGCCGTTCATACTGGTTCAGGTCAGGCTTCATCTGCTTGGTTAGTCTCTGGTACTGGCGGTATGTTGCCTGCTCATAATCTGAAAATGCCACCATATTTATCATATATTTTTAAGACAGTGCTGAAGATGTCATGGCGTTGTAGGCGATAAAGCAATTATTCCATCTGATGTTTGATGTTTCTCATGTTTTCTTTTATGTGTGTGTGTGTGCACACATGCACAGAGGAGTGAGAGAGAGAGACAAAGAGAGCACACACCTATGTCTTCTATTAGTCATACGGCTGATAATCAATCATGGAAACACTGCGCCAGCAGCATTACTATTTTCAATTTACAAAATGCTACAGGCTTAAATAAGAAAGTATTTAGAAAAGGACTACTTTGTCTGTTCAAATAAAGTAAGTTCGCTCCCTTGTATTACAACACATATTTTTACCTGCAAATCCTGTGTCTGGATTCCTCTTCTTTTTCTTTCTCTCCCATCGTTCTGCCTCATCTGCACCAACTTCTCGAAGCTTGACTAAATCATAGTTCTCTCCCTTCGCAAGACACTCCTGAATTGTACAAATGAATGCACATGTACTCCAATCATAATCAATAGGTTATCTTCCATTTTCTGCCTGGTAGGCCTGCTACATATACTTGTTGAAGCATAACATGCAACTGCATGCAGGTGATGTAATCAACAGCATATGTTACATTTATAAATATTAATATTTAAAAAGTTTTGTTTTAATCTCTCAGAAATATTGAGCTATGCTGCAGAAACAAGTCTGAGACATCAAATGTGCTTGAAACAGATGGTATTAAAGTACAGCCACAGCCAGACAGAAAGGAAACAAGAACACACCTGCTTCAGCATATCTTGCTCCTGTTCCCATTCCATCCTCTTTCTTTTTGCTTCAAAATTTTCAGGTCGCTTCTTCCTTTCATCCTCTGCAGCCACCTCCTGGTGATTTAGTTTGCGTGCCTCATTCTGTGGACAACAATAATAGCATAGCAACACCAGCAGTAATAGTACCACCAAGGAGACAAAGATCTGTGGAACAACTGATTTCCAAGCTAAGCAAGGAGTCCTAGGCTTACAATAGAAAGAACTTGGGTAAAAACATAATCACAATATTGAAAATATTAAAAATGATTCCGAGCTTGTAATACATATCTATAAAGACATGTAACAACAATCACATACACTAGAATAAGCAAGAAATAGGAATCCAAGTTTAGTGGTAGAACTGGTACGTCATTTAATGATAGTAATCTGTTCCAGGATGGACATGGTTATTAAAATTCATCATTAAAGCACAATTTCCGATAGGTTATTATAGAAAATAGTCCAGAATATATGTGCTGTCTTTGTGCTACAGATTTCTGAGTTACAAGAACTCAAAAAAAATGTAGCCCACACCTTAAAAGAAAATAACTTCCAAAAATGCCACCAAAACACACAAAAAAAAACCCCACCCACCCCCAGTAAAAACAGAACACAAAAAATGCACCTCATTTACATGTAAAGCACAGCAAAACAACACAGCAATTTGGCCTCCTACCCATCTAGGAGGCCACCATTTAAAGTGAAGAATATTTGAAAATGCGAAGCAAGCCTGTAGCAGTCAAAAACATGCAGCAGGCTTACTCCTCATGTTGTTAAAGCATAGGTCAATGAGTGGTCATGTTTTATCTACACAAAAGCAAGAGAATAAGATGGATGGACTGGAAAGACAAGAATAAGAATTTTACAACTCAAAAGCTAACACAAGTTCTGATTTTACAACCATAATCAGTTAATTTTGAGTTTTGAACTGCCATGCTACAAGTTGGTTAACTCAATCGTGACGTAGAATCCTACCCTCGAGCCATCCCCGTGGACGCGGCATTTTTTGCCTTTTTTCAAAAATTCATTAACTCAATTGTGACGGAGAATCCTACCTAGAGTAGGTCCCGGGGGGGCCGGGGCATGTTTAGCCTTTTTCAAAAATTCATAAAAAAATCCCCCAAAACAATAAAAACATTATTTAAAATTGCTAACTAACTACAATAAATAAAGAAAACTCATTTCTTACCGTGTTTCTTGGACCTCGTTCCATAATTTTGTAAATCCTTTGATGGAAACACAACTGAAGTTGAAGAAATCAAAAAGTCCTCGCCATTCAGTCTCAGTGTCTGTTCAGTACTCTTCAGTACACGTGCTCGCTCGTTTTTCTCTTCGTAATCGCTTTCTTAGGTCTTTCAGGCACAAATACTCTTATCTTCATCCACTTTATCACAGTAAATTTGCGAAACAATGTCATTTTCCTCTTTAGCGTGTAATTTGAAGCGCAAATCTAGCATTTCTCAAGTGACAGACCATATGTGGACCCCCCCTTCAAATTATTGCCGGAAACGGATCTGATTGACAGTTTAAAACACAGAAAAGGGAAGCAACTCGTTAAAAAATGATTCAGCTTTCGATTGTAAGAGTTCTTTCCCATAAAAGATTAGCAGATGAAATCTTAAAAATCATAATTCGAACGGACTTAATCCCGCCCGTAAGGCGGAAACGTAGTGCCAATGGAGCGGGCTGTCGGTTATTCGCACGGTGTCAAAGAGTTAAAAAATCCCCCCCAAAAATACAAAAATTATTTAAACATGATATAAAACTACAATAAATAAAGAAAACTCATTTCTTACTGTGTTTCTTGGACCTTGTTCCATAATTTGTAAAATCCTTTGATGGAAACACAACTGAAGTTGAAGAAATCAAAAAGTCCTTGCCATTCCTTATACACAGTCTGTTCGGTACTGTTTGCAACACGTGCTCGCACGTTTTTCTCTTCGTAATCACTTTCTTGGGTCTTTTAGGCACAAATACTCTTGTGTTCATCCGATTTATCACAGTAAATTTGCAAAACATTGTCATTTTCCTCTTTAGCATGTAATTTGAAGAGTAAATCTAGCATTTCTCAAGTGGCAGACCACATGTGGATACTCGCTTCAAATTATTACCGAAAACCGTTTTCATTGTCAGTTTAAACACAGTATAAGGGAAGCAACTCGTGAAGAAATGATTCAGCTTTCTAATGTAGGAGTTCTTTACCTTAGACGATTAGCGATTCCCCGTAAATAAATCGTCAAAGTTGCTTGATTTTTTTTCCCGCATACGCCGTAAGCGTATCCTATGCTGCACACGAAATTCTCCGCACACGGCGCCAAAGTTTAATGTGAAAATTGGTTATCAAAAATAATTTTCTTCTGATCCACCAAGTTTTGCGCTAAGCAGCATTTTTTATGCTGTTTTGGGGAGAGGGGAACCAATTTAAATGACAGCTTCAGTGACCTAAGAGCTAAGGCATCTACCTCTAGTCTAAGGTGGTGGTGGTGGGTGGGGGGGAGGTTTTGTGCTCCAGCTGGGTCATACCTAAAACTTAAAAATTGGCAATCTAGTAGCTGTCCCCCGCCCCCCACTCCCCAGATGCCTGACACTACAGGGAACAGTACTAGGGCTAGTTTGCCCGGTGACAGTATGTGACTGGGTGGTACTGAAGCCTGTGCTGCAACAGCAGTCCCAGTGTGGCAGTTGGTTAACTTGTCTCAAGCAACACCATCCTGAAATGCACATGCACCTTGTTTGCAACTGGACATTATCAAACAAAACCAAAACTCGTCAGTTTAAAAAGAGTATTTCTGCTACTGGCTGATAACTTACCATTTTAAGCTCTAGGTTTCTGAGTCGATTAAGTCGTGCTAGTTTACTAGATGCAGATCCTGATGTCCCTGCAGTGGCCTGTAAAGCAAAGGTTGAACACTGAAGCACTCAAACAACTCCTTTGCACAAATGTCAACATATTTTTTCTGGAAAAAAGCCTACAACTTACATAAGAAAGACTTGCTGCACCTGCCATCACAGTGTCAACTAAATAAGTAAATTTTACTGGACGCTGGTTAGTTTGCATTGCTGTTACAAAAAATCAAGGATGAATGATATAAATTGTTACATTTACATTCTCTGTATTGCATATGCTGAATATTATACTAAGTTGTGAATAAAACATTATAAAATGAGCTTTTTTAAATGATATCTGCCCACATATTAGGTTACAACTGTAGCAATGACATAAGCAGGGACACACTCCAGTGATCTCATTTATGTTAGCAGTAAAGCACAGTTAAAGGTTATACTGATACTTCTATTACCATACTCATTTATCGGCAAGCCGTCATATCAATACTGACAATATCAACTAATTATGATTAATTATAATTTTTCATTTTGTAATTAATATAATGGTACGTGACAATCTAGCTCGTGACACAGAAGCTAAGTAACCAGCCCACAACCTATTGATATACCTCAACTAAGCATTTTTGATTGCACCTTCTTAATTTTGTGAGGTTTCTACTTGTGAGTATTTTAAAATTCTTTATAATCAAAAGTCCAGTCTGCACTTCGCAAAATGGTTGCCATAGTGTTTCGCAAATCTCAGCATGTCTAATGAAAGAGGACCTGTTCGACAATCTGATGGTGTGGACATCATTATTCTTTGGTCTTCTGTTAGAAGAATCATTTTAGGTTCTGTTTTACACACAATTATTTACATAGCATGGCATGAGATCTCGTCATGTGACCGAAAAGATTATGGACTATTGGTTTAAACTTTATTTATTCACGACAACCTTTGCTCCTGAGGCCTCTAGACGTGTTGACATAGTTGCAGCTTGTTTAGGGGAAAGTGCTTCCACCTGTCGGTGATTTCTCACTATAGGGGTGAGGGGAAGGTGGTGATTGGGGGTTGGGGGTGTGCTCTGACTTCGACGGCAAAGCTGGTGGTGGTGGAGGCTGTTGTTCTGGTGTCCTGGCTTCTGTGGTTTGCTGTTGTCCCTGTCCCTGCTGGCTGTTTCCTACTGACCTATCCCTATGTGCTAGAGGTTGCATCTTCCTTATATTCTACTTTTAGGTTAGGGTTCTATTTCCCTCCCTTTTTAAATGACGCTTTGATTTTTAATTTCTTAAAAAAATTTTTGTAGATGAGTCTTGCATCAGGATGGCTATTTACTACCTGGACTGTAAGCTCAAGTATGTGCTGCCAAAGATCTTTGGGTGGGTTAAGAGCTGATTTCAAATTCAGTGCTAGCTTATATTTGTTTAGTTCTTCTTTAAGGTTTCCCCTTTCTTTGCTATTTTAGGTTGCACTAGAGCACATGCGATGTGTTAAACCTGTCACCACAGCTACAACTTAGTGGATTTTTGTACATCATGTGGTATTCGCCATTTAATCTCATTCTGCATATCCTTGCCTGGTTTGTTCTAGAAGATTTCAATAATATTAGACTGTTACTCGGTACTTCTATTTCCTTTCTTGTTCCTTTAGCTTCTCGTTTGAAGCTCTCTTCGCATCTTAGTTTGACTGCTGGTTTAACTCTCTCTCTCACCCAGGCCTATTCTTAAAGAAAAAGTATTGTTGTGGTTAATAGAATTAGTATTTGTTTCAAGTACAAATAATAATATAAACGAATGAACTGAAATTTGTTTTCGTTGTTTAAATTTAAACGTCAATGCGTTTAAATATAATTAGTCTTCTAGTACACTAACTCTGTGTACAAGTTATCTTATTTTCCGTGCACACTTAAGTGTGTAACTTTAGGTATTTAAAAAAAAAATCAGTAAAATCAATTAATAGTACTTTCGTTGTATTGCACGGCTTACGATATCCGTGCACAATTTTTTTGCCAATAATACAATAAAATGCGTGACTGAACGAAAGACTTACCGACGCCATTCTGACAATAACAATATTTCCTCTGACTAAACATAAGGAGCTAGCCAAAACTAGGAGATAAATCTTACTTGAAATAAAGATATAGACCAAATTTTTCTATTTCAAGCTATATCTAAACTTCTTTTAAAATAAATTAATGATATTTTATCTGTATGTATATCTTTTTAAAGTAGTATTTTTCATTATAATGTAGCTTTGTTTAATAAGGTCAAAGGAAGCCTGTGTGCTGTGAATGCTGTACCATAGCAACGTTGGCTACCTCTCGCATGAGACGACGCTCGTTTATTCAGTTGATGGTTTGGGGACGACCTAACATGTAACTTAAAAATGCCAGAAAATTTGCAAGGCATCTTGGCTGAAGCCAAGAAGGGAAGGTTTTCAACCATCGGCAATCTATCTGAGGCAGGTTGGTACTCGAGATTCTTATATAATCTTTGGCGAGCTATAGCACGCACTGCAAATTGTTCTGTATCATATGTACCCGAACATGAATGAACGACACATCAAGAATTCCAGAGGATAGTAATAGCTGAAGGTGTTTTCTTTAAAAGTATATTGCTCAAGGGTTTGCTTCCATTTATGTGTCCCTCGATCGCTTCTTCTTCCTGTTCGTTATAATATTAGAGATCCCGGCTTGGAAGTGACGATGTTTATGGTTGAGATCGGAAACCAGAATTAGAATACGTAGACCTACATCATCATGATCATGGAGTTAAAAAAATAATATTTCAGTCATGATTTTGTCGTGGACTTCCTTTTACCGTATCAGACAGAGTTACATTTTAGCATATAGTCATAAATTGCATTTGAAAGTAATCATGCTTGCAAACTATACAAATTTTGCAACAGATAAAATTTTTTTTGAAAAGCTTATCTTGATGTGCACATGATGCATAAATTTTAATCACAGGTGTTTCTGTGTGACTGCATGTACATTTAGGAATTCGTATAAGCATAAACTTAATTAATATGTTGTGTTTATGCTTTTGCACGTGCATGTACTGATGCTGTTTATGTAGAAACATTATAAGCAATAGTGGATGGAAGCTGGATTGCTATAAATATAAATAGGACATGCAGAATGTGGAGTACACATGAATGTGCATGAAATTACATACAAACATGTATAAGCCTTTCTAAATTTAAAATTTTAAAAAACATTTTAAAATCTGTTTTCATCTTGAATTCATTTCATTGAAATCATTTTAATTTTTATAGTTTGCTATAGAAACTATAGAGAATCTACAGACTATAGTGACGTAGGGATTCTACACATTCTGGTTATTGCTTTATGATGACAGAAAACTGCTGATTACATGAGGAATCCTAGGAAGGGAAAGGAGGAAGTTGGGGGAAACAGAGAAGAGAAGCAAAATATTATCCTTCAAACTTTGAAGCTGATTGTGGTTGATATACTTTTGAAAACTTTGTGGTGGTTATACAATATGAGTTTAAAAGTGAGCTAAAATTTTTTTTATCATTCTACAGACATTGGGAGTGTCTGGGAAACTGTCTGTAATTACATCGAAAAGCAGATGTCGCAGCAAAAAGTAAGCACAATATTTTTGCATATGTTTACATTTGTACTTCAACAATATACCATTTGTGTACCTGTAGACATAGCTGCCAAGAATTATTTCTTTTTATATTTTAATTTACACAGAAATGATAAAAGTGTCATTTTTTATTTTTAAAAAATGTTTAATTTTCTATAGTAAAAAGTATTCCTAAGTTCAGGATAGAGTAAAACCTCCATTTTGAAAAAAACTTTGAAAAAAACAGCCAAAATCAGGACTTATAATGAGACAGCATTATAAGGGAGGACTAGTTGCACTGAACAGTTAGTGCAACATGTAGGTGCATGGATGGGGTGAGAAATAAACACATCTGCACATATGTTATCATGGCAGCAAACAGCAAACTGCAACGTGTGTTTCGAAAAAAATTTTTTTTAATGTACCACTGAAATACACGTTAAAATAGTTTTTTTTCTCTAACTGCTACCTACCCCCCCTTGCAACTCGCACAGTTTACATTGGATTAAACATTTCAGCCACTGTCTGGTGACATTCCATTCTTCCCCAATATCAAATTAGTCAACTAGCTGTGGATCTTACTCTGACACTGTGGATCACAGATCTTTGAGACTGGCATGTGTTGTGTCACGTCAGATTTCTCACAACAAAGAAGCAATACCCGATACCCGATCCCTGCAGGCCAGCGGGCTACGCATGAAATGCATAAAGTCCGGACACCTGTGGCAAAGCAAAGGCTGAAACATAGAATATGAAATAAGACTTTAAGGAATAAATTGCAGCAAAATCCAATATAAACAATTTGTCCATCTGTGAAATGTCGAAAAGACACGCAAGTCGTATATTATACAAAGCCATCACTTCCTTCAGTCCGTTAAGCGTAAATTTGTCAATGGATGTTGGATGCAATATTTAACTATTGCTGACTTCCTTTTGTTGCTCCTTTGTTAGGAGCACTTTCAAGCTCTTTTCTAGATTTCAAACAGTTCTGCGCTTTTCAGGGGATTTGGGGTTGATGTTTCTTGTTTCTCAGTGAAGATCTTTTGTCTGCTAACCTTTTTCTCCTTGACCAGGGAAAGTTGTATACTGTGCAGAACTGGCCACTTTCGTTGGTTGGTGGTCGGGTTAAGGAGGGAATCATAAATGGGAAGTCATTTATACAGTAAATGGTCTCCATCAAAAAGTTTTGGGTCTTATGGTGGAGGAAGTCGTATATGGGAAGGTCTTATAAGGGAGGTTTTACTGTAATAACATTTTGTACATTAACATTTGGTGCTTTCCATTTGTTTTCAGGGAGTTCATATCCCTAGTTTTGGAACATTTTCCTTCTCTCAAAGACGTCTGGATATTGGTAACAATAAATTCATTTTGACCCAGCGACCAGTCTTTAATATCTCTGAAAAATTTGCACAGACCCTTGGGCTTCAGTTTACCAAATACAATGTGCCAGGTATATATATATATATGCATATACAGTCTTATATAACTTGTTCTTTTATATATTACTTCTATTTCTAAATTACTTTTGGTTTTCCTGTTTGAAAGTTTTGGTGTGGGTTTGGTTAGGTTTACATTTTTCTCAACAGGATCTTGGTAACGTAATTTGCCTATGACTTATTCTCAGAAAGAATACATCCCATTTAATGGGGATTCTTCTGAACAGTCAAAAGATTGAGTTTCCTTCCATTTTGCTTGCACGTCTCCTCCTTCAGTAGCAGATACATGATCACATTTCACAATGAGTGTTGTTTGCTAAGATGTAGCTCTGGCTTGCTACACATGTATGGATCATATTTATTGTTTAGAATACATAATTTATGAAAAACATTTGTTTATATTTAACCAGTGAAAGGATTCAACTTTATTGTGTCTCTCAACTTTCTCTTGAGCTTCGTTTTTTTTTTAAATTGTCCATTCCTTATTAACAAGATTGTTAAAGTATTAGAGTATAATAATTAACTAGAAGTAGCAGGGTAGGGCACACTCGATCATTTTTCAACTTGACCAGTTAGCTCTATAACTACCTGAGACAAAGTCATCTCAACCACTGCCGGGGACCAACTTGACCATTGAAAATGGGTGCTGCACTGATGCGAAATCATTTACTTGGCAAGTGAAAAATCAGTCTCTCAAGTTGGAGGAAGTGAATTTTAGCCTCTAGCAATGCAAAAGGAAGCATGTTGTGGAGATTCTAGAGTGGTGAAAGCTTTTGCTAATTTCCTTAGATTTCATAAGATAATAAAAGAATTTGTGGACCAAACTGTATTTTTGCCATCTTGCAAGATTTACGGTCACTTGGTGAGTGAATCTTGCCAGTCTTCCATCAGTGTAAAGTGCACCATGCAGCCAGCTTTCCTGCTTCTGTGGATGCATTTTATTTCTGTCCATCTGTGCAGGCTCTCCTAATGTTAGTTTTGTTGGCAGTGTTATTGCAGCCTCCTAAAAAGTCATCAGTACTCAATGATCAAGTGAAACTTTTTTAAATTGCAAACAAGACAGTGCTACTATTGGAATCTAGCTGTCCTCTTTGTTTCAATTTGTGCACAAGTCGTGTCATCGCCGTGTTGTGGTCGAGTTGATTCACCATGGTGGTTGAGTTGATTCACTGCTGTGGTTGAGTTGGACAATGGTCGATTCTCAAGTTAGAGGAAATGAATTTTAGCCAAAAGAAAGCATGTAACATGTTCATTGAGAATGTTTTTAATGATCAAAAACAATAGGCACATCATTTTCTTATATATTTGTGGCACTTTGATTCTTCCTCAGGTCACGTCCCTTCCCCTCCTCTTAACTTCGCTGCTCTGTCCTTTGAGACACCCTTTGACCGTGACACGGTGGACAGCTGTGTGAAAGAGATTGTGAGTTCCATCTCAAGAGCAGTAGCAGCTAAACGAAATGTGGAGCTGGTGTTCTCAGGCATTGGCAGGCTGATAATCCGTGACTCACGAGTGAAAATGAGGTTTTACAAGGAGTTTATTAACCAAATGGATGGCAGCGGAAATATGCTGAACTCCATGCAGAATGTAAGTTGTTGTTTGTAATAGTTTTCATGATGGTGAAAAGTCTGTTGTAATTAAAGTTCATGGAATGTATAAAGGAGTTTGCATGTTATAGTGTTTATATTTGTTGTTACATGTCAAGTGTTACAGATTTTGTATAAATGCTTTTTACCATGCTGTGGCGGAGCACTGATTTGTTGCACATAGTTGTCAAGTGTTATGATTTTCCTGAAGCAACATACTATGCTTTTACAACGAACTGGGCATAGCACCAATTTGCTATGCAAATTTATAGCAAAAGTTCTTTAAATTACATTTCTCACAGCTGTGTTTCTATATGGCAGCTTCTCTCTGGCAAGAAAATGACCTTTGGAGGGCTATAAGTTCCCTGGATATTGTTTTGAACAGAGTTATCTTTCTTTTTCCATGGTGCGCAAATATCTGCCCAAAGGAGTACAATATAGCTTATTAACTACATCTAAGCAGACAGAGGGAAAGATCTTGTGTGTTCTGGTGTGTATGTGGAAACTTTTTTGTGCATTCACTTTGTTTTGAAAATTTTAAAGTTACTAAACTGAGCAAACTCTGAACTGGTACTAAAACTTTTGAACCTCCCCATTCCTAGTCATACACTTGAAAGACTGTTGCAAGTAATGAATTGCATTCTTTTGCTGTCTTAGATCCAAATCCATATCAGTCTGCTAATGTCATTATGGGGAGTTCACACTTGAGGTGCATGTAAAGAGGTCATTAATGGGAATATGGATCCAACAGCTATAAGAAATTTCACAATTATTCCCTTGTATGGCCAATGTATTTATGTTTATCTCACTAAGATCAGCAGAAGTGCAGGGTTCATTAGCAGACCTTAGATATAAGAAGATGATTTTGAAAATAATATGTGTATCATGGTGAGTAGGGAGGGGGAGACAGTTTTCAGCACTTTAACAAATTAGGTCTTCAGTGCCAACAGCTATTTGCCCCTTGCACAAACCGGTTTGGCTGTTTCCCACCCATAAAGAAGTGTTTTCCCATAAAGGCACATCACTTTTTGAAGTAAACCCTATATCTAAACATTTATTTGACACCTAAGGACTTGAAAAATATGAAAAGATCTTTCATACTTTCTGTTATCAACCACTTCAATGGTTCACAATTTTTGTGTTAAAAACACAGTCACAACACTTCAGGCTTCAGCATTTACCATTGTGGAACATTTCTTGATCTCTCTCAGTGTCCAAATCTTTTCAAGAATACAGAACACCAGTTTTTAACTAATGTCACATCCTCCGTATTGCTACGTATATGAAACCTATCAGTGTTGTACAATGCATCGGCACTTTTCAAACCCAGCGCCAAATTTTTCATGTTCCATGTCAATCTGGAAAATCTAATTTAGACAATTCTAGATAACAGAGAGAAGATTACAAAGGAAACTAATTTTTACAGATTTTTGCTTTTTTATTATTTCATTTATTATGGTTTTTGATGCTTCGCTTGGACTACTTTATCACAGTTGTGGTACCTTTTCCCATATTTGATTCTTTTATCAAAACCAGTGCCAGGGCATATGTCATGCCCTTCATACATGAATCAGAACGAGCATCAGCGTTTAAATAGAAAATGATCAGTTGAACTTAAAATACCATCTAGCCAGTTTAGTGGACTGATTGTTATGTGTAGTTGTCTAAATAGGTTGGACCAAGAAAGCTATATGCATTTGTAAACTGATGATTTCTTGGCCGAGTCAGTCAGTGGACTGACAGTGTGAGTGAATGGTGATCAAGCAATGTGCCAGAACTAGTGTGGTGAGCCCTGCTGCATTTTCTCTTTAAACTAAAAGATTGTTTGAATAAATGTATAGTTCTAATAGGGAAGATGAAGATGCCATTCAACTGTCAGAATTTCCAGCTGGCAAAGTGGTTTTAATGTGTCAGTAATTTTTATTAATTTGGGGGCAGGGCATTTACTATTTTTATGCCAGCAACAACATGGCCTGTAAACAAGTACTACAGAGAGAGAAGATATGTGTGCCAGAGACGAGATTTGAACTCTCAGCCCATGATCATCACCATCTTGGTGAAAGACAGTTAACTATTGGATTTCTGAATCAACTCTTTGTTTTCAGTAATGCAAAAAGTTAAATTCTGACCGCCTTAAGTTCATTTCCAAATTTGCTTTGTAGTTATACAATGTATAACAATGTGTACATCTTAGAGTCATTTGTAACTGGTCAAGTGCGTTTGCCAGTTTGCATAACTCAGCACATTCATACATTTCATAAAGGGCTTCAATTGTTGTGCAGAATATATGCATAAGATTATGCATATATTGATCATTCTGTGTACAGCGTCCTGGCACAGTTGATTCGGTCATGTCCAACCATCCTATGTCTCGTCCCCCTACCAGCAACACAGTTGTTTTGCCAAGGTCAGCTCATTTTCCAGAACAGCATCTGATATTTGCGTAAAATAAAGGTGTCACCATGACTTACCATATCTCACAAATCTGCATTTTTTCCTCCTCTTGCTTTATAACTTGTTAGAATTAATGTCTCAGTAGTGTAAATTTTAGTATATTTTCCTCCTTTGTGTTCATAAATTTCTTATTAAGTGTTCTTTGCATTTTAATGATTAAGAAATATAGCACTGAGGTAGTTACAACAATATTCCTACTGTTATCATTGCAATCACTACGGGGATAAGAATGGCAAGGTTTTCAGCAGTAACCTCCAGGTTCTTTTTACTGATTCCAGAATTCCACCCAGTAATTCTGGTAATTCTGTCAATCCACTGGCCCCAGTAGCAGAGCAAGATGAGATCATAGCACTTTCGCCCCCTCCAGAAGATATCCTCCAGAACACAGCTCCAGAAGAAAGAAGCCCCCAGAAGCCTGTAGTCAACTTCAGTGTTCCAGAGGCCGCTGTGCTGCAGCATGAAATGGGGGGAAATGCTGGAATGGATGCCAGCCAGATGGACGACTTTAGTGAATTTCTAGTTGGCAGCTCCTTGACTCAGATAGCTGCAGAAAATGTCCTGAAGGATGAAACAATAAATGTGCAGCCTGTGGAGGTCTCTGTACCTAATGGAGCGACAGATGACTTTGTTGGTGAGTACATCCGAAAAGGAAAATTATTCTTCCTGGGGGATGTTCATAGATTTAGGAGTGTGTATGCGTGTTTGTGTGTGCACATGCACACAGTGGATTAGTGGGCATGAATTTAGAATCTGTTACTTATTTGGGAAAATGCATCCAAAGAATGACAATTAGGGCTTTTATTTGGAGTCTTGTTTCTGGACTTTCAGTCATTTGCTATACCACCATACTGGGTAAAAAAAAAGTTTTTGAATGGGTTAATGTCCTTAGCATTTTTTTTACATTTCCACATATTAGATGATTCTTTATTCCAACAGTTAGACCAGCTTGATAACCTGATAACCTGGTGACCTGATAAACTGCATGATAACCTGATAACTTGATAACCTAATAACCTGATAACTTGATGACCTGTTAACTTGATAACCTGGACTCATTCTGTTTTTGTGTCTGTCATTTATCTGACATTCTGTTGTGACTGCACATCTATATTGTATACATGTAATATTATTCTTTACGGAAAAGGAAAAATTAAAGTTCTTTCCTTATGTTAACACATTTAGGCATAACAATGTTTGACCATTCATTCATTCATTCATTCATTCATTCATTCATTCATTCATTCATTCATTCAGCTGCTGATGCAAAATCAATAAAAGCATTTTTACCTGAACAGTGGTTCATCAATAGTGCAGCAGGCATCTCTAATTGTACACAGTTACATCATGGCCACCAGAAACATTTGCACATCAACATCAATACTCCTTGAGCATGCAGACCTTTGATGGGAGGATAAGACCAATCCTTTGTGCTCAGAAAATAAAACTTTTCTTGTTTTTGAAGTGGTAGAACTCGTTTTCATTGCTGCTTGAACATCCAGATCACCAGAGGACTGCTGTTGAGGGCCCGACTAAAGCATTTGTAAATACATGCACTGCCTGTCGTGTCATCTAGTCAATAATTGATCTCTTTCCCTTTTGAAATACCTCTTTGTAAAACTACTCTGCAATCCTGTTGAAAATCTCTCTCTGTGAAACTACTCCCAATGTGCTGGCAAGAAACTGCTTTTTCCATGCAATCTTGTTCCAAAGTACCTCCCAGATTCCCTTGCTTACATTTTCCAGATCTTTCTGTTCTGCCCATCTGCACCCTTTTCAGGCATGTAACCATCAGTTCATTGGCCATTGCACTTCTCTATGCTTTTCTGTATGGTACAGCTGTATAAATAAAAACTAATAGCAATTTTTAACGCTTAACAAATATCACTTGTTTTGTTTCACTGCTCTTTCCCAGGCTTGTAGTCCTGGAAATCTAGACAGTTCTTTGCATTTTTGCCACGTTCAAATATCAATACTGGTTAACATCGATGTGTGAACTCCTTAGTCTACAGTCTTTATCTTTCCTGTCATCTTCAGACAACAGCCCAGCAAGACAAAAAATAAAGTCAGTCTTTACTCATTTATTCCACACAACTTGCATCAGAGCCAGTGTCTATGACAAACTATAATTACATGTGCTTGTAAGACAATTCAGCTCCCTCAGGCTGGCCAAAAGAAACCAAAAAAAGACACTGTGCTTGTTGAACACTCCCAAACATTATTAAAAGTAACAAAAATGTGTTTCATAACTGATCTAGTGCATATAGTTGCTATCATTCTGGACATAAAATCATATGTGACAGTAAAAAAAAAAATGTTTTACTATTCTTCTCTTTTCCCAAAATTTACTGAGAAAAGTGCTTGGCTCATAAGCCAGGTTTGTAACCTTTTGCAGCTTAATGTTAACTATAGTACACGGAAGAAAGAACAGAACATGAGGAAGTTAATGACTAATAAGATGGCTAGTGGTGAACATTGTGCAGTGAATTCACCCTTAAAAGAGGGATCTTTCTTTTCATTTGTCACTCAGTGAGTCGTTTAAAAAAGCTAAATGTTTCCCCCTCTTTAAAAAAAGACTAATGGACATCTAAATCCTCCTAAATCACCTCTAAATTATTTACCAATTTTGAAAAAAAAACAGAATTGACGGTTCTCGTTCAATGAGGTTGCATTCTCTCCCATGGAAGAGCCAAGGCTAACAGATAAAGGAGCAGCCATCAACAGACAAAGGACAGGAGAGCGAAATATTGATGACCATGATCTATGACTCTCTGCTGACTGAGTGCCCTTGTCAGCTTCCAGCCTGGCTGTCCTTTGGGAATGTGGCGTTGCCATAGCTGCAGAATGTTGTTAGTTACAGCACATGACTGTCAGTTCTCTAGCCACACCTTTGACAGACTGATGAGGGATGACGGATTCCACACTTTTCTCACCGGGAACCCAGAGTCTGCAAGACTTAATTTGGCTGTTGAAGCTGTAAATTTCTCATACCAAAATTAGTTCGTTTGAAAAGGACAATTTTCAGTAAAGTTTTGCATAGGCTTTTGTCCAACAAAGGAGGAAAAAGTTGCTGAAGATGTATACAGTAGAGTGGTACAGAAAACTGCAGAGAGGAAAAAGGAAAATTTGGATTTCAAAATATAAAAAATGCAGCCCCCATACTTCAGCTAGCTCAGGTATGCTGATAATATTGTGATTATTGTAAGGTTATTTTATCTTTCATCATACTTTTAAGGAAAGTTTTGATGATAGAATTCTTTTTTGTTACACAGCGGACTACTTTAACAGGTCAGGTATGTTTGGTTTTCTTACTGAAAGTTCAACATTAAGACTTTTGGAAATCACTTTTTTTGCAGATGAGCACAAAGTAAGAATTGTACCAGATGAACATAAAGTAACAATTGTACCAGATGAACATAAAGCACCAGGTCGGGCCCCCTCAAGAATGGCAATGCCACTTGCAAGAGCTATAGGTGTCTCTCTTTTTGATGACCTGCTGCCCTCCAATGGCAGTCCCAGGGTGTCTCCAGGACTGCCTGCAACTCAAATGTCCAGGTCTGACATGAACATGAGGTGAGCACTGTTTACCCCACCACTTATTGCACTGAATGTGATATGTGAGGTATGGTTGTCATTCATGGTTTCTAATGGTTGTATTCAGTTTCCATTCTAAGAATTCTAGAGTGGTGTGCCCAAAACATTACTTTTTGTTAAACGCATCATCCACACTTGTGAAATATACAGCTTGGGAACCATATCTGAATGTCAAAAGAAGCAGTATAGTTTTCTTAGTTTAACAAACCATCAGCTAAAATCCACCTGTGTTGGCAGAGGTGATACCAAGTTTCTCAAGCAACCTGCCCCTCCTCAACTGATGCCACTGCATCGCTCACACAGCGTAGGGGACCTAACATCTGACAGACAGCATCAGAAGCTGATGACGCCACCAGCGTCTGCCTGTGGCCATCCTAATGCTGGTCAAGAGCTGTGCTATCTCTGCCACCAGAGGGCTCGCAGGAACATCCCTGTCTCTTTTGCGGAGGAGAGGAAGCGTCGTGATGATGAGGAAGAACGGCTGCTGGTTCAGTACCAAACCATGAGAGATGCCGAGGATCTTCTGCGGGAACAGGTGGTTGTTCCCCTAGCAATAATGTTTGTCTCATCAAGTATGCCCAGTGACTGGAATAATCAATTTAAACTGAGAACATTTCTTCTGTCGTGTATGTATCATGTCAGTATGTGTTTGTACTTTGTGTGCATGCTCGTATTTGTGAATTGTGTAGTGTTTAAATGTTTGTGTTTTATGTCAGGGTGTTCAGATTCTTTTGCTTGATCGTGAGTGGTGGTAAAGTGAGAGTTCTATATAACAGCATGGCAGGTATGAGAAGATGGTACAGTACGACATTATGCATGTCAATATAACATATCATTATAATCTCAGGAGCGGCAGATTTCAAGACATCATGAGAGTCAGAAAACTTCTGCTTTCAATCTGGGTGTGGCAGAAGCTGTGAATGCAAAGAAGCGAGCTAAGGACGGCAACCCTCAAGTAAGATTATGTCTCTGGCTGTAAGTGGTACACTGTTAATCTGCATTCAAGCCAGTCGATTTAGGTGCAGAATTCTGCTTTATAATATGCACAAAACTCCTTCAACACCGAAGTGAAAAAAAGACCAGTAGCTTTCCTATGGATGTTCATACATAAATAGCATGCTGAGTGCTACCAACTGCTGAAGCAGTTATTTTCTCCAAAATGATTGGTGGGGGTGGGGGAAGAGAGATTCCTCCTGGTCCCTTCACTGAACTATTGCCATGTAGAGATTGCTATTTGCTGCTGTGTAAGACTTGGTGTAGTTATATGTACAGGGAATTGGGAAGGAGCGTGATAGTATTCGCTTATGTATATCTGATTTACAAATTATTTGCCAGATTTTATATTGATCCTATTATTTCTATAAGTTATTGTGGGAGATTAGACATATCACTGGAAAATAAGCAGCTGCTTTGTCTGGGTGAACTAATCCAAAGTTCACCTTTCTCCTTTTGTATTCAGTTAGGGATTGGAGAAATCACTGAATCTGTGTGTGCAATGCACTGCTGTTCCCGACCCAAGCCATTTCTCTATGACTGTTCATGTGGACCTGAGTGTGGTTAGGTGCACCAGGGGTTATGTCCCATGGACTGGCTGCATGTTTATCAATCAATGCCTCTGCCCTTTCCTCTGTCCGTCAATCCATGAAACTGTCTCTCCATCCATCTGTCCTTGTGTCATACTTCAGGTGACAGACAAACTGCAGCTTATATGTTCACTTTAATAGAATGGATGTAAATCTAGACAAAATTTGGAAAACCACTAATATACCATATCAGATCAACGTAACCAGATGCACATATTGGCATTAAAAAACATCTAAATGAACAACCATTGAGAAACATCTAAATGAACAACCATTGAGAAACATCTAAATGAACAACCATTCTACATATTTCCAGAGATCATACATCTTCCAGCGGCGGCCTTTGACCCCTCCAAGGTTCTCTAAGCAGGAAGAATACCTGAAGGATCTTACCAAGCAGGTGATGAATGATGAAGATTTTAATGAGACAAAATGTGTTTGTGTTTGTTCTAGCATGCACGTGTGTGGATGCATGTGCAAAAATGTGTATGTGGATGCAAAAATTCATGCTATGAGCTTTTTCAAACAGTTTCTACAGCCTGTAGTGGGGAAATTGTTTCAAGTCCTGATAATTTAAATTTGGAAATTTAGTGACTCTTTAAGCAAAGGCAGAAGATTACAGAGGAACAGTGTAAAAATACAGATTGGAGGGGTAGTGTAGAACTCGCTGGAAAATTTAAGCTCCAGTCCTATTGTCTTGAGAATTAAAAATTGCTGTGGTTGTAATTATAAATTATATAATTTATTGTAAATAT
>SMGT01008600.1:61566-95329 GCA_004794575.1 Lanistes nyassanus
TTTCACCTTTCTGGGATAAGGTTTCACAAACTGGCCAAGTATCTGAATGGCACACAGTTTCAGACTTTCTGGTTAAGTCCTTGGTCTTGCTGGGCAGGATTTCGTTGATCTAAATAATCTTTTTATTGTAATTACTTCCCATAGTCTATTATTCGTTTTGGCTATTTGGATACACAAATATTGAAACACTTCTGCAACATCTCTTGTCAAGGATCACTGCTCTATCTATACACTGAGGAGAACTCAACCAGCAAGCCAGGATTTATCATTCTGTTTTCTACCCCCAATTATCCAACAAACCAAAATATGAACCCAGACAGAATTAACAAGACAATACAAAAGACCGGTACTATGTTGAATGGTGATAGGACTTCCCCATCAACACTTCGATCAGAGCATTAAATGAATCTTAAACAAAATGGCAGGATTAAGAACAAATGCAAAAACCCAACTAGTATTTCTTCGAGAGACTTCCTCATTAATAATCAAGTTCTGAGGTCCTCACATTGATCTTCCAAAGAAAAAGAGCTGCATTCAACTTTGCTTACTTCTCCCAACAGAGTGAGGCTAACACCAATTTCGTGGCAAACATGTCGCTGACCAGTGACCAACACATCATATCCGTCAATGCTCAATCATGCGACCTGCACATCGTGAGTGTGACGGGTATTGCTTGAAATCTGACCAGCTCTGTCGGCATGCTTTTTACACAGCCAACAGGTCAAGTGACTTGCTACAGAAAGCCAATCTCTGCAGGCAACATCCTGAAGTTCAAGTAGCTGGCCAATAAAAATGTTTTCTGAATCTCACACAACCCAGTTTTCAGCAGATAAATGCCTCAATATAATTCACCAACATACATTTTCTGGCAGTTTTTAATGCCAAAACTGAAGATCTGTTCAGGATGGTGCAGAAATGGAAGGGCAACTACGTTTCCTTTTGCAAACACTCCAATGATGTGTAGTGCATACGTAGCAACATACTATTTAAGTGTGAGAGCAGGGGTGCAGGGGGAAGCGAACATGAAAGTAGGATCAAAGGCATACACACAACACACAGAAAGTGGGAACTAAGAGATACAAACAACCCACCCAGGTGCAAAAAATCTGTTACATAACACAGGTATGGTGCATGTGCACAATGTCATGCCAATCAACAACATATTCTATGCACTGATTATACTCACACATGACAGGTTAGATATACATATACACCACATCCATACCCTGACATACCTAATTACCTATGCATACAAATACAAATTTAGAATACTCAGCTATACTTTACACCTGTGAACATGATAGAATAGTTTAGAGGCAAATATGCATGCTTTCGAGCACATGCACAAATTGGAAATGTACATCATAGTAGAAAAAGAAAAATAAATTAGTTACAGATGTAACCAACATGAAGTAACAGTCTTGCAGTTCTAATGCAGAGGACAGCTTGACATTTCACCATCACACCAATTGTAAAAGTTGTCCAATGACCTTTTTAGGACTTAGGGAAGTGAGGATGTATGAGTACACTTTTCTGTGGGCCAACATGGTGAGGGCAGTGCCCATCTCCTCTCCCTCGCTGCCTTGCCTTCCTGACCCATGGGTCAGGCACCCATTCCCAGCTGGGTGAACTGGGAAAAGTGTGATGCAGTGCACAGGTATCAAACCAGCACCTTCAGGTTCTGAGGCAGGCATTCTAACCACTTGGCCATCCGCTTCCCAGAATATCAAACTCACAAAGAATTAGCAAGATTATGTTGAGCTTGTAAAGTCCAAGTAAAATTAAAAATAGCCAATTGTTAAGAAACAATCCACCAGGTCCAACAAAAAATCATAAATCAGATTAAATCTTCTAAGCAGATATTTGTTGCCTACTCTCAGAGAATGAGAGAGCAAGAGGTTGTGTGTGTGTGTGGGGGGGGGGGGGGGGGGGGGGGGGGNGGGGGGAAATGGATTTTACAAATGGCTGGATGAGTTCTTTACAGTTTTTGGTGGACTCAGTTCAACAGTTGTGCTGACTAGACTGAGTCAATGATACAGAATACAGTTATTGACAAAAGAGGTCTTTATCTCCTTGAAACCTTCCGCAAGCAATCTTTTCACACTGTTTAAGACTTCAGGGGTAGATTCTCCCTGGCAATATATAAGCAGTTAAAGAGCTGGATGAATGTTTCACAGCACTTTAACAGGTCCAACAAAAGTAAGGTCCCACGCAGCAGTCACAAACGTATACCAAACCAGACCAGTGGTTCCTTCTCATAAGAGACTGTCTAGCAGGCTGGCTGAACACCACCACAAAAGGACAAAACCCTCCCTTGTTCTCCACAATTCTGATGTTATTTTCCAGATTATGCCAGGAATACACAGGAAAAAGACAAAGACAACATAGAACAGATAGATCAACTCAGGAAAGATGGATCACAAAATGAACAATTTTAACAGAATTTGGAAAGACAGATAACAAAATAAACAGTTTAAACAGAATTGAAATCTATTTTTATTGATATGCTGCCAAAACCAAGCCATTTAAAGCTCTGGTTTTGCACCCTCTCTGTGTAGCTGTTTCGGAGATCGCCATTTATCTTCTCTCTCCTGACATGTCTGTTCCCTGGATGAAGATGGAAGTCCCTGCTGGTGCTGGCTAGTACCGTAGGTTGTTCCTGGCCACGTTTCATGTCTGACAGGAAGAGATGAGATCCTAGCCGAGGCAAGAGAAAATCTCACAAAGAATCTAAACATGGCTGGATCGAAGTCAGAACCTGCTACAGCAGTAGTTTGAGGAACTCCGAGGAACTCCTTCTGGTCAGACCCTTACCTCAAAGACACAAGTGTAAGTGTGCACAGCTGGGATAAATTGTAGGAATTTTTGGGTCGCGTGTGTTGAACATATGACTTGAGATTGACACCAACATGGCAAGTGAGGAAATTAGTTTCTGGTCATGTTAACAGAGTTCGACCACAAGTACAGCATCGCTCACGTCCAGACACAGGCATCGTTTATGGCTGGCGAAGGTGGGGGACATTCCAATGGAACAGTATTGGATTGTAAAAGCAGAATGTCTGTCATAATTATTCAAGAAGTTCTGCCTCAAGTGAGAGACAGATGTTTGGTGACTGCAAAATGAATGTCTGCAGCAAGCCAGGATCTCCATCTATGCTCTCTAAATTGTGTCATGATCATTCCAAGCATTTTTTAAAAAGGATTTGAAAAACTCAAATTCTATCCTAAAAGCTGGCCTCAAAATCGAAATCCACCCATGGGAGCATTTTCTGGAGTGCTGAATTGGTACTGCTGGGCTCCTTCATTCATCTGGGGAGCAATAACTTTATCCTCTTCCTCGTTACTGAAGAATCGTTCAATGATATCAAAAGACTTCTGATATATCTCTCGGTTTTCATGCCCTTGTAGAAATTCAATTTTGTCTAGTCCTGGAATGGAGAGAAACTGGTGGTTAAACCAGAACCTAAAATACTGGTTGGTAAAGTAGTTAATACATCATCAACAGAATGCAGAACATTACAAACGAAAAAGTCATTTTTACAGGTGTTAACAGAAAAGGAATATGTGACAACACAATGCAGAACATTTTCAAACTTTTATGTACAAACAAGTCATTTTTAAAGGTCTTGTAACATAACATGAATATGTGGTCAGACTCCAAGATAAGTGTTTTGCAGTAAACATTTCTCCTTTAAATAACGACACACTCTTAATCTTGATCTCATAAATGCTGTTTTCTCTTCTAGAAACATGCTGTTTTCTTAAACTATCACTCACCATAGCATTCCTCAATCATGACAGCATACGGGTTCACACCATTATTTTGCTTGGCATCCTGTTCACCCAAGCGAAGAATGTTTTCCAGCCCATTCAGAGCCACTTGAACGATTTTGCTGTCCATTACTGTCAAGAGGTCACATAGCGGTGCTATGCAGCCTTGTTCTACCAGGAACCTTCAGAACACGAAGAGTCACAATGTGTCCAGCTGATCTGATACCACATCTTACTAAGACTTACTGCAGCACAAAATTAACCCCCACCCTACCCTAATCTCCAAAAAAATTTACTCCGTTGCCTGCCCACTCAGGGCTTAGCCAGGCATAGGCATTGGTCAGCTCAAAAATCTCTGAAAAATCTAGGGCCACTGGTCAGACATGTAGCAAATGCAGCTATAACAATTTAATATATTGTAAAAGTAGAAACAGCATAACTCAACACTGAATTTATTTATAAGATATATACAACTAAACCGCGCTGGTGCATACAGTGACTACATCTAATACCAAATAGCAAGTATTAACATTTTTTTTCAGCAAAATTCTAAAATAATTTTGATGTTTAAAAATTGATCTTTTGAAATACATAGATTACTGTACATGTGATAGTTTGCAAGCAGCATTTATTTTAAACGCATCCCCATGAATACCAAGAATCCATGGAGAATTTTCACGTCTGCTTAACCAATCTTACTGATCTAACAGCTGGATTGCAAAAGAGACCAAAATATGTTTGGTGATGCGGAGAGAAGGGGTGACATGTAACGAGCCAAACTGGCAAACTATTCAAGAAAATGAAGACATGACATGAGATTGACTGTAAACAAAAGACTGAAAAAATAGTGAATCTTCAAATGTTGTGCTTCAGGCTGAGAGAAATGTGCATTTAATATCAGATCGCCTCAAACAGCATGATACCTATAGACTGACAACTAAACCACACACCCCTCTCCCACCCCAATGAGTAAATTAAAGAAATCAATTGACACAAAAAACAGGATTGACAGCATGTGGAGAATTTCGCTAGCTGTTTGCATCTATGCCAAGCACAGAGAATTACCCAAGTCATTGTAAAATGCCAAATCATCCTAGACTACCTGCTCTGTTCTATGAAACACTGAAAGATCCAAATGTGTATAACAATATGCATGTTAGGGTGTATATCCTATGTATGCTACTTAAGGGGACAGATACTATGCAGATTAGTATAGGACAGGTCTAGGAATTGACCTTCAATGCACTCAAGCAGACATACATGGAAGGTCAGAAGCACTAGTGTTGGGCACTCAGGTAACCACGCGCAGAGAGCAGAACCCAGAACATTCACTGACCACAGAAGTCAGGGAGACACAGCTGCCATTCACAGCCACATGCACAGCCCCGAGGCATTTGATTTAGCACATTAAGTTAGGGATATAAAAGCTGCTATGACCAGTGAGATGGAGACAATGGCCTCGACAGACAAGAGAGGAGACCACTAGACTGGCCGTTCATGGCCCATCAGAAGACCAAGGGAACGCAAAAGTCTATAAACTAGAACTGTCAAACACCATGTCAATCATCAAGCCATGATTTTGAGTGCCACAGTGTTTCCTAAAATATTGTGACGTTCAAACAAATGACTGTCATTAAAGCTCTGGACGTGTGTGGTGTTCTGCGATATGCCACAGATTGGAAAACAAACTGCTCTAAACTGAATTTGAATTTTACGAACACAAGAACAACTTTTCAGCTATGTACATCCTAATACTTTCGTTCTGAAAACAATGGGTTTCCAAAGAAAGTAGTAAGCTGGATGAATTTTATTCACCTGATCTGTTCTGGAGAGCCACCAGAGGTAGCATTGGTGATAGCCCAAGCTGCTTCTTTCCGTGTTTTGAACTCAGCCTTACCCAGGATGTCAATAAGCACAGGGAATATGTTGGCGTCTATCACACACTGTGCCAAAATATATACCAGATATATGTCCACAAGTTTCTATAAACACAAAGTAACAAACAGTACCTACACAGGGACAAAAACACAGCCTCAAAAGCATACCTAAAACAATAATAAAAACAAACCATCCCTTCTAACTTCCTTCAAAAATATTATAAAATCAAGCCAGCTAACCACTTATATGATACAAAGTATGTACTATCTGATGGTAGTCAATGGGTTTGAAGAAAACAAAAACTTGAGATGGCCAGACCCAAAAAAACAACCAGCATTTAAAAAAAGGGGGTGGGGGGTGGGGAGAAGAGGAACTGACATACTGCCAATGCTGACTATGTTTAGTCTTGCCTTTGTTCCTCTTTTTCAATGTTCAACAAAACATATCAGCTTACTATGCACTTGTCCAACTACCTACTCTTCTTTAAATATTACAAACCTAAGGAGATATGTGACAAACTCAGGAAGATAAAATATGTACATGAACAGTGGAAGTGGGCGGTGCAGAAATGTTAGCTGTGAATCAACAGACACAAACCTGTATCTGCATGCGGTTGCCAGCAGTGATGTTGGAAATTGTCCAGCAGGCTTCTTTCCGGATGGACTCCTTGTTGTTGCTCAGAAGATGCAGCAGGCAGGGTAGGGCAGAACAGTTCAGTATCACCTGCAGGGTTTGTGAACATGATGTGAACTTTAAGGCTGATGAGCTAAGCCAACCAACAGTACATCACTTCGACTTTCACTGGCTATATCACTGAGCTAATATTTGTACGACACTTGAAAAACCCTCACCAGAAAAAAGGTGCCAAACAAAAAAAAAAAGAAAACCTCTCCAACCACTAAAAGATGTGGACATAATGGTCACCTGTGTCTGACAGTCGTCACCTGTGACAATGTTACCCACAACCCTCAGTGCCGCGGCCACCACACTCTGATGGTTATGCCTGAAAGCAGGTGCGCATATGATGATCTTATTGAGGAAAACTTATACAAAATTGCAATGTTCAGAGCTGATAAACGACACCATGACTGACAGAAACCAGCAACAGCTAAACAACAACATGAAAGCCCAAACATAATAAAAACACACCCACAACCCAGGAACAGCACTAATGTACCTGCTCTCCTCTGTGATCATAAACAGCACTAATGTACCTGCTCTCCTCTATGTCGTAGATAAACTATATTTTAAAAATCACTCTCTTCAGTTAAGTATCACTTTCATTGTTCAGTCTACAGCAACATCAATTACTGTCAAATTCACACCATCTAACTCATGTGGCCTAACATCTAGAGTACAACAGAAATATCATTAGATGTTCTGCATCACTTTACAAATAATAAACCCAAACTTTAACAGGTTCTTAGCAGTCTGAGCAAATTAAATGACATTATAGACCCACATAAGGAGCTCTACAAGCCGGCGGCAAACTCCTGAGTCAATCACAGCCTGAATCTTCTCATTCGGTCCATCTGACAAGTAGGAAAGTGCCCAACACGCATCAGCCAGCACATCTTTGTCCGTGTGAAACAGAAGTCGTGCTAGGACGGGCAAGGCTGGAGACACCTACACAAGGCATCGCAAACTGTATCAACAAAACTTAGGATGTCACACGCAGCTCAGGAATAAAACTGGGTAGGTAAGTTATGATTGTCTTCTGGTTAACGACTAACCCAAGTCTGAATGTGCAAGTTCAACATAATTTCCTTCGCTTCTAATAACTTTCATCAACCAATTAATTTAGACCCTGTGCCTTGGATCATTCTGCATGATTCATAGGCCTTTTTGGAAAACATTTAAAAAATGTTACACACAGTCAAGGATGCAATCAAGCATGGTAATTTTTCACCACAGACACAATACACAAAAGCCTTAATCGCTTTCCTTCATCACATCAGTGGCTCCGTGTTTCCATGACTGGCAGACAGTTGAACCAAAACCTTCTCATTTCCTAGATACCCAGTGTATCCAAGCTTATTATCTGCTACATACAGCTAATTCTACTAAGAAAAGGGGCAAGTAATCTTGACATTTACCTGCCCCTTTTCTTACCTGTAAAAGAAATTCCCCAAAACTCTTTCCCATGACACTGCACCACTTCTCTATTTCACCCTCCCTGCTACCCTGACTCCTCTCAGCCAGTGCTCACATGAAGATTGAGAGACTCTCCAGCCACTCGAGAGACACTCACTTTCTCTTAAAACGCCTGCTGAAGTTCTATCTCATGGGGGAAAAAATGAGGGTTTATCATTTTCATACGTATAAATTTTTCATTATGGCATAACACAAAACATTGGTTACTTACATTGGATGATTACAAGTACAACTCTAATATCTTGTTTTCTATGTACGTCAAGACAACACTTATTATTTTTCATCTGCTCCTTCCTATGGCAGAAAAATGTACAACGAAGACTTTATTTGTGGTGCACCATTCTGCTCCACAGTTATGAAATGACTGCAGATGATGACAGGATCTAATGTTGCAGAGTTCACTACAAATGGTACATATATGGGCAGGGATCTCAGCAAGGTATAAACAGGCCCTAGCACTGAAAAAGCAAGCTAATGGGCTGCGGTCCAGGGATGCTTCAGTATTTTACACTTATTCAGAGAAGTTGGGACCCTCTCCTGACAGCTAGTTGCACTAAAACATTTTTTATAAAAAAAAACGCTTAATTTGTTTGAATCTAAGTATGATCTGTCTTTTTCATTCAAAGAAGTATAATTATTGAAAATTATCGGATGGTGGCAAGAGTTTGTACCCAAAATCCTGAGAGTAATCTTGCTACTAAGTAATGAAAATTTGCATTAGGTAGTTTAGAAACTATTGTGACTATTGTGTTGTTCTCAGTGGCATAACAATGGTGTGGACAAAAAGGTTCTCCAACATAAGTGCCATTTAGCCAGTCATCAATTAGTTACCAATAAGAGAAGGACAAAAATAAGTTACACACACACACACACACTCTCCACCACCCACAAGAGCCATCAGTCTGATCAGAGTTTGCAATCCATCACACTTTGCCACATCTTATGAGGCCCATTACATCACAATAAAGTGAATGTCAGCTACTGACTTCACTTGCTCGCTGACTCCTTTCTCTCTCTTCCCAAATCTCTCACAAACACAATTTCTTTTCAGCAAAGTTGGCAGCAGGCTCTTGCAGTGAAGGTTAGTTTGTGGATCCACAAGGGCTATGGACATCCACGAAGTTTCTTTCCCACCCTGCTTTTAAATCCTGATCTAACCAGTCCCACTTCTGTGAACAGCGTGATCCTTTATGACAGTACGGCTTCTATAACGACTTGGATTCTGTGCATCACAGAAAAAGCTAATCAAATCTCCGGGGGCAAGAAACATCGGTACTGTGGTATCGATGCTAGCATAGATGACACCGTGTTGCAAGGTGCAAGTGCCCAAGATCAAGCAAAACTGCAGAACCGCTTGCGAATTGCACAGAATCGCGATGGGCAGTGTGCGGGAACAAAATGAAGCCAGTGGGAATAACATTATCGTCATACATAATACCCAAAACAGTGTATTTGCGGACCTGGGTAGGCATAAGTACACCTTTCAGAATACAATGCTAGGCCCTGATAAAGAAATTCAAAGGCACCAAAGAAAATGATTATGTACCTGTGAAATGAATGCAAAGTTTTCACAGCTAAACATCTGCTTTCACAAGGTGCAATAAAATTTGAACTTACCTTGCACAAAAATTTGATGTCTCACCACAGTTTTATATATATATACATCACCTGCACTGTGCCGAATACACTGGATAACAAGAGTGTGTGTAATCCCACGGGCTTTTGAGATGTCAAAGAGAGAAGAGAAAGATGAAATAAGCGAGGACTTGCTAACCTTGCTGAAGTCTGGGGGTGGGTTTTTCCCTCTACAGAGGTTGGAGAGACACCACACAGCATTTCTTGTCATAGAAAGACTCGTGTTTTTACTCAACAGTCTGTGCAGGGGCAAAGAGAGAGAGAGAGAAATGAACAGAAAAAATTGAACATTTTTATTGTGAAACTGTAGATGCAAATATTATATTCATGGAGGTTGAATTAAACAGTTTTTAAGCAATGAAAAGAAATGCCCAACAATAAATGGATGATATTGCTCTGAAGTATTTCAAAACAGCCTACAAAAGCATCTAGAAGAAAGTGTTTCCCATAGATGTTTTAAATAATATCCCTACACTACGTTCCAGGGCAAAGAAAAAATGCATGCATTACAAATACTTGAAACCCACAATGTGTGCTGGCAGGTTCTGCCTTTTATTCCTCTGAAGCCCTTCCTGTTAAAAGAACTCTGGGCAGGGCTGCCCAGATGTTTGGACAACCAAGATTACTTACTGTAAAAGAGGCACCAGAATGTTCTCATTCAACACGTAGTCCCGGCACTCTGGGCTGTCTCCTGCAATGTTGCCTAGTGCCCACACAGCCTAGGAAGTAATAAAAAAAAAAAAGAAATATAAAAAGAGGATGGCAGATCATCACCATGTCAGACAGGTATTACTTTCAAGGCAATAACAAATGCTCCAATGCAACTCTGCTCTATTGTACAGGTATAAAGATCATATGCACCCCCATCCCCCGGCAAAAAAATGCCATCCAGTACTCATGCATACTTCCTTAACATGAGCACTTTAAAAGAGATCCCATCCCCCAATTTACTTTAGCCCCTAAGCTTTAAACATGTACCTGTTCTTGAACATCTTCAATCTCGGAACCAAGCAGACGAATGAAAATTGGCACAGCACCAGCATTGATGACGATCCGTGTTTGCATGGACGTGCCTGAGGCTATGTTTGTCAATGCCCAAGCTGCTTCAAACTGCAGATAGAAAACATTGCAAACTAAGCTGCAACATTCTTGATGCATTCTGTGAGGTAGGACAAATATTGCAGACTTGAAGATAATTCATCTTGTCCACTAATATTGGTTCATATATTAACATGTAACTGTGCTGTTTATTTAACCGTTCAGAACAAAGCTGGTGCCTAGCTAAGAGGGTAGTTCACATCTGACAGGCCAGCTCATGATAAAGCATCAGCTGGTGCCTAGCTAAGAGGGTAGTTCACACCTGACAGGCCAGCTCATGATAAAGCATCAGCTGGTGCCTAGCTAAGAGGGTAGTTCACACCTGACAGGCCAGCTAATGATAAAGCATCAGATGGTGCCTAGCTAAGATATGGCTGAAGACAATTCCAGCAAGCATGAGCTTTCAAGCCTAGCAATAACCAGACGGTTTTGACAAACTGGGAAGATCCTAATTTAACTGAATCGCTCTGGTCATCAAGAAGCCTAGGTCAGATAGTCAGCATTCAGGTGCTGAAATCAGGCTAGATGGAGTGCTCAAAGGTCATCTCACAATAGCCTCTACAGTTAAGGACATTTGGTGACAAAGACATTTGATGTGAGAAGCGAATTGCTCCAAGCATTATGACAGGTCCATGAACAGGTCATGTTGCTAGAGATAGGTGGTCAAAGCATCTTCTTCTGATTCACAGAGGCATGGTTAACTTATTTCTGCCCTAGCTGGTCATTCGATGTACTAGAATGTCCAGGTAACTGTGTGCTTGGATGCTGGATGGAAGGAGTAAATTCTGAATTATGTGAACACCATGCTTTGTGAAATGGAAGATACAATGTACTAATCTTTGCCTTTCACTAGCTGTTCTGACTTGTGTAGTCTTTGCATCAGTTAGTCATTGCTACCTGGTGCTGTGATTTTCACTAGGTGTTGATTGCACTGCAGCTAGAAATAGGTCTGTCAGGGCATGTGTTAATCTAATGGGGTTACCGTTAAAGCTTCATAAAGGAAATGCACTAAAGAACTATAAGTCATTAATAAAGAACAAATGAGGACCGAGCGCTTAAGTTATCGAAAGATAACTCCAACAAAGGTACTGGCAGCGCTCAAACATAGCCGTATGCAGACACGTGCCTAAGGGAGCTTACTGTACCCAAACACGTAGCAAAGAGAGGGCCGAAAGAAAGGAACTTGGCAGATCTATAAGTCTGCAACGGCACTTTATGCTCTTTCGCGACTCATAATAAGCCTTACTCAGAGCCCCAGGGTTGACTTGTGGTGTCACACCCCGAGTTCAGTTGTGTGATGTGAGCATAATTACCTGTCACGGAAACGACCCCCCCTCTAGCGTTCCCATGACAAGCAGATAGAAACTTTTAACTACAAAATGGCGACATCTCCATTCACTGTCTCCCAGTGTTGCCATAATGTCTAGTAGAACAAGTCTAGTAGAATAGCATTGTTAAACACAGATTAGTTCATTCATTCAGAAGTTGTAGTAAATTCCCATGCATTTTGCATGGCACACACGATCTTTTATTAAAGGGCTTTCTTTTAATCAGTACGTTCTATACTTTCTATACATGAATATCTAGGACAACCTGACCCCAACGCACTTATTTCCCGCGTTTTTTTTCTATGATCAACTTGTAGATTTCGCGCCGAATTCGCTCAAGGTCTAGAATCCTATTTTAGTATCAAGGTCTTCAGTGACGCAAACCTGCTTCATACTTTCGTGCCAATTTCACTCAAGGACATGCAAGCTACGCAGTTTTCTTCTAGAACCTTCTATTTCTAGAAACTTCTACAGACGACCAGACATGTACACCACTTGTTACACCCAATCACAGATAGGCACGTGTCCACGTGATCACCAAGACACGTGGACAGAAAGCGTCTCTTACCGGCAGTCACAAGAGAACCATCGAAGAGAAAAGACGTAGGGAGTGATCTCCTGAGAGGCATAGTTTTCGGCCTGAAGTATCAGGCAGTGTAGTCTTCCTAGAGTCCTGCTTGCCTAGTCAGGGCACTTAGAAGTCCCCTAGGGAAGGGGGAAAGTTGTTTAACAGACTAAGGAGAGTCTGAAAGTTGTTTAGCAGACTAAGGAGAGTCTGGAAGTGGTTTAGCAGACTAAGAGAGTCTGAAAGTGTTAACAGACTGAGGAGAGTCTGTGTGTATGCCAGTGGTGGCGGAACGTATGTACCAAGGAGGGTACTTTGACATCAAGACTGTCGTCTTGAAAGCTTGCCTTTGTCGGAGCCGGTGTTAGGAGACCCGGTAAATCATCGAATCGTTGCTGTCTTGCCCTAGGAGAGAAACCTATGCTCTGTGACTCCAGGCTAGAAGAAGTTCCATCAGCCTGTAAAACTGTGAAATCTAGTATCTTCAGTAGAAGAAACAGAACCTGTGATATCCAAAGATAACTTCACCCATCAGACGTTGTCCAGGAACTTGTTCAGCGAAATCAGAATCCACATAGATCTACACCTCCCGCACCTCGGGAAATGAACATTATCTAGAAGAATTTTACCAGTGACTCGCCAAAGCATTTTATCTCAGTGGTTTGTTGTGAACTTTAGTGAAAGGACTTGAATCATACCGTGGATTTGTTGTGCCTGTGTCAACGGATCTCATTGGTGAGTTAAATCTTATACAGCTTAAATGTCCATCTGAGTGAATGATTGAGTGAGGCTGTAAGTAGATCTCGTTAACACTTTTCTTCTGATCTATCTGCTAGTGAAGACTCTTTATTTAATAACATTGTATTGAGGAGCTTCTTTACTGCGTGGATTTGAGTTTGTTGAATAACAGTCAGAGAGCGAGGTAGTGTGAGTGGCGGAGTACGCACGTCATCCCCCTTTCCCCCTGTCTTTCCCTCACATTACCTTCCTATTCTTGGCTGCATGTTCTGGCTCTGGCAATAACACATGTAAAACAAGAGAAAGTCTGCAGTTATCATAGACGCAATAAAGAAACCTTATGCATGCCATTGATGTGCAATGAGGTACCCTTTTATGGTACAAACTGTTGTGTCAATTGTCAGTGTGATGTATTTTGTCTGCTATAGCAGATGATCACAATTTGCATACAGCGGCAGTTAAGAAAGGAATATGTACCTATGGTTTTATACCTCTTTGCTTAATGTAAATAGTGGGTGATGAATATGTACCTATGGTTTTATACCTCTTTGCTTAATGTAAATAGTGGATGATGAATATGTACCAATGGTTTTATACCTCTTTGCTTAATGTAAATAGTGGGTGATGAATATGTACCAATGGTTTTATACCTCTTTGCTTAATGTAAACAGTGGGTGATGAATATGTACCAATGGTTTTATACCTCTTTGCTTAATGTAAATAGTGGGTGACGGTGCAGCATTTGTATAATAGTTGTGGAGACCTAGCTTAGCCTGAGGTGTGAAGAAATCCAGAGAGTGTCCCCTAGTAAAACAGCCATAATTTCTCCTCACTTTGAATACGTGTAAATTTTTCACCGTATTACTGGGTTGTGTGATTCTTAGGGAAGATTGCAGATGGATTTGGGACTGAGTCATGTGAATGCATTTTCATTTATACTGTGTATAATAAGTAATGTTTTTTTGTTCTATCAATGAAATTGTCATTCTTTTGATGATGGTCATGTGAGAGTGAGCAAGCAATTGATGTTAGGATTAAGAAAACTATTTTAAAAGTGACAAAAATTCAATCTTTCTAAAATTTAAAACAAGGGAACTGGACCAAAGACAAAGACAATCTACGTTTCGGGGCACTACCCCTTCATCAGGACGACACAAAAACGACAACAACGAAAACAGAAGAAAAAGACAGCTTCAGTAGATGTGGCGCCGGGCTGGACAGCAGGAAAATGACTAAGGGACAGTGAGTAAGAAGGGTTAGAAAGAGGGGCAGCCAATCGCCAGGTGGGTAGAAAAGGGTGGGCGTGGAGAGGGGGCAGAGTGGAGAGAGAAGTGCGGGTAAGGGGGTGTCAGTGTGGGAGAGAAGGAGGTGAGAGAAAAGAAGTAAGCGAGCGAGAGAGAGAGAGAGAGGAGGAGGAGGGGTAAAGAGAAAAAGGGAGGTGGAGGGTCAGTGTTTGAGGTTGAGTCCAGTAGGTGCCATGGTACCGAAATGGGTAACGAAGTAGGATTCCATATTCTTACGGTCAATGGAATCGCCCTTCATTTTCCAGATACCACAGACCCTCATGTTGTCGGCTGTGTGTGGGGGTGTGCTGAAGTGCCGGAATAATTCAACTAAAAGACATTGCGTTGAGAATACTAGTGTCGCACAACACTGTATACTTCGAGATTGGGCTTTCACATGCAACACTGGAAAACTTTCACACCTGTCACATCGTCAGAGAAATTGTGAATATGCACCTCAAGATGCAGCAATAGGACAAAAGAATTGTTATCTCAATTCTTCTTATACTGCAACATGGCCTTTGAAAAACTTTATTGTTAATTAATAAAGAACAAATGAGGACAGCGCTATAAATCATCAAATGACAACCCCAACAAAGTACTGGCAGCGCTCAACACAACCGTATGCTGACGCAAGCAACCAAGGGAGCCTAACGTACTTTTGCTGGAACACATTCTACAGATAACTGCCTACCACTGAGGTAAATTTTGCTGCAAAACAAATAATGTCAAATAATTCAGTTAATGTTATGCTAATAGTAGAATATTAACATAACGGCATCTTACCACCTGCGCCACTGCAGTAGCAATTTGCAATTGCTGCTGATGTATCAGATGCAGTGTTGCGGAGACTTTTTGCAAATTTTTAAACCAAGTGGTTCAATGACAAGGGATGTAAGTGGTGTTTCTTATAGCAGAATCTTTTTCTATTAAGTTCCTTCCCTTAGACCATATAATACGTGATTTCTTCTAAATTGTGATCTCAAAACAAGCAATATTGTACAGTAGTTTGCGAGGCAATCACATCTGCCATTTTTCTGGATTTGCC
Organism: Lanistes nyassanus; assembly: GCA_004794575.1. Lineage (NCBI taxonomy): Eukaryota > Metazoa > Mollusca > Gastropoda > Architaenioglossa > Ampullariidae > Lanistes > Lanistes nyassanus. The sequence continues at coordinate 77,065 of SMGT01008600.1, forward strand.
GCATTCCCTTGGATACCTTTTCAACACAGTGCTTTACATAGAATTCACAGTGGATGGATTTAAGGTAGGAATCACTTTATTCTTTTTAAGTTTTTCTTTCAGCCTGCATTGGAATTATCTTTTTATCGGTGATAAATTTTTTCTACATTTTTTATAAGATACATAGAAACCACAGGGGAGGTCACGGCAGAAGAAACTGAGTAGGCGTGTACAGTGCATATCGTGACTAAGACAAAGAGTACTATTTAACAGTTTTTCAGTACAATTCTATAATTATTTTGATGTTCAAAAATGGATCTTTCAAAATATGTAAAGCAGATTACTTCACTTGTGGTTTCAAGCAGCATTTATTTCAAACGTACCGAAATCTCTTATAAGCGAGTGGTACTCGGAAACTGATGGATTTTCTTGATGTTTACCACAATGCTTTACAGTGGTGTTTGTATTTTGTCAGGTTTTTGGATAAAATAATTAAATGGCAAGTTATGGTCATTTAATCATATTAAATATCTGAATGCGTATATTAATTCCTTCCGAAAAAAAGTTAGTTTATAAATAGCACAATGTGGACAAAAGAATTGTGATTGTACCAAAAATAGTTGCTTTAAAAAGTGTTTTAAAAAATAGCAAATGGTAGCCATTATGGATGAATTCCATGCCAACAAGAGTCAACATTAGACAGAGTATTTTTGCTAAACTCGAAGCTATACCTATACCTTGATCAAATTTCTGTTTAAAAGTCTTTTAATTTGAAGTAGCCTGTGACCTTAAGTAACCCCCTTATCTGTGTTAATTTTGCTATTAAAATGTCAGATTAATACGTTAACACACATTTTAGCCATTTATTTTCTATTTGTAATAAGAAGACCCACCTGTAATGTCCAGCTAGTTTCTTTCTGGAGAAATTCAACAAAACGAGGGATGATACCAGTCTGGATTACCTCATCAATGGGTGGATTCGGCTCTGAAAATGATGTAACTGCATTCAGAGATAAGGCACCTATGGAAACAAACTACACTGCAACACTGTTGGAAAAATACAAATTTAACTAAATTTGAGTTTCTTTAGCAATACTTACCATGACCCAGCATCCTAAATTCTCAAGTTAGCTGACCCAAACAGAACCTTCCAAAAAAATTTGGTATACAAACCCTGATATACAACCCTCTGCGCATGCACTCTCCTTGTGCATCACCCCATGTGATCTACTCACTCGCCAATTCAAGCTGACTTTCTCAGGCCAGAAGAAAAAGACCAGCAGGGAGGAGGGTGGGCCTATGATGGGTCATGGTAAGTATTGCTAAAGAAACTCAAATTTAGTTAAGAAATTTGTATTTTCTTGTCACAATACTGTACCATGACCCAGAGTGCTGACTAGCACAAAAAGGAGGTGGGTGACCAAACAAAACTTACGAGGGTTTGGAGGAGTCTTTACAAGACAGGTGTTGCCAGGTGACAACCCAGACAACACTGAAGGAGCCCTCCTCCCAGCAATATGAGAGGCCCCAAAAGAAGTGAAAAATGGGACCTCAATGCGCCAGTAGGTAGCCTGCACCCCGTCGCTCATGGTGGATAACTGAGTGTCGATAGATTCAGCTGAAAAGCTGGAGAGGACAAAAACTGGCTGACACAGCAGCTATAAACGTTCACGACAAGAAAGACGGTCTTCAACGACAGGTCTGCCAAGGGGGCTAAGCGGTAAGGCTCATGCAAGGACCCAGTAAAGCCACCAGAATGAGAAAAAGTTGCAGCCCGCATTCTGAAGAGGTGAGCACACCTGAGACAAGGTAAGCTACAGATAACTTCGGCGAGGAGGGTCATGGTGCCATGCTGTGCCGTGAACAGAGTGAAGAGGACAGCGGGGCTCGGAACCCTCACAGCTGAAAGGACAAAGAGGAGTGTCGCACCAAGTGGAGGCCCAAGGCCTGGATGAGTGTACCCCAGTCACGCCACCACTCCCCCCCAGAATCTCCTGTGATCGTCGCAAAACTTGCTAATGGCACTGTGATGAGCAGTAGCAACAACAACAACAAAAAAACCAAGTCAGAGGGATAAGCCCTGATGCACTGCACGGGTGGCCACAAAAGGCATGGTAACATGCAGGAGGAGACAAATGAGAGGAGTGGTTAGCCAGCACTACTGGTGACAAGAGAGGAGGGCGATCGCAATCCCCAGCAGAACGCACAAGTCAGAAGCGCGAGGCTCATGAACTGGTGCAGAAACTGCATGGGTGTGTCGGCATGACCCACACCAAGAAGTAGGTGGTACTTCCAGTGGGTGGCCACAGGTGAGATGCGCATCCACCCGCACCCTGCCCGAGCTGGTGGGAGCGGAACAGGAAGTTTCATGCTTGGGAGCAGAGAAACATGCACTCCAACACCCCCTCTATCATGTCCGACTGTCTCCCCAGAAGGATGTCTGACAACCCCATCCTCGACTCCTTTCGCTCCGAGAGCAGCAGAAGTCTGGGAGCGCGGAAGCATCAAAGATGAGAGAGACGACCTCAAAGACTGCCAATGACATGGCTGGAGTGACCCAGCAAACGCTTTAAGTCACCTTGAATTGACCAGTGAGTAGATCACATGGGCTGATGCACAGAGAGTACTCATGATAGGGTTTTCCCTACCACGCCACCTCAGGAGAGGCAATGGGAGAGTGAAATGAATAGCCCCCTTCGTCGGTCGGAGATGCGCAAGCAAGCACCATCAGCAACTAAAGAGGGGGGGCAATCGTCCCCCTTACCGGAACGCACCGTGTCAGAGCTAGGCTCGTGAGCAAGTACGAAACCAGAAGGAGGGTGTCGGCGTGACTCCACATCAGAAGCAAGGGGCACTTCTGGTGGGTGGGCAGAGGATGGAGGCACTTCTACCTGTGAACCACCCGAACTGGCAGGAAAACAGGTGGCAGTACGCCAAGCCAGAAAGCATAAAAAGACCCACTACAGATCCTCCTTCATCAACGCCGGCAGTCCCTGGAGCGAGTGGCTTACAGCCATAGTCTCCCCTACAACCACTCGAAGAGCAGTGGAGGTGGGATCAATGACTGACGGATGCACTCGAGCTGCGAGGGACGGTGACTTCGACTGCACAGCGGCGAAGCTCACCGGCAAGTGAAACACCTGTTTGAATGTCTCGGCAGAAGCGCAGAAGCGAAACGGCCAGAAGTCAGAGAGATTGACACTAGCGAAGAGGGGCCAAAAAGCTCAGGTAGAGGCACAGGAAGGGCCACCACGGAAGCAGAGACGGCGGAACATCCACAGAAGTGACAGCGGCGGCTAGTGACCGGCGTCGACCAACAGACCTATGTTTGTCCAAGCGATCCTGATGGGCACTCCCGTTTGAACCGGAGGTAGGGTGGGACTCACGCGGCATTTCAGAGTAGGACAAAATGCACAACAAAAACAAACCTACTGCTGAGCACACAGGGTGACTGAAAAGGAAATCACGGCTCATAAAAACACAAAACAAAAAGGCAAAACCAAGGTTGAGTACGAGCAAAATACAACTGGGTCACTAACCAAAGACATGTACCCCCCCACCCACACACACAATGGCCAGCTAAGACAAAGTCCCCTACGCTAAGTCACAACAGTCAACAAAAAGTCAGGATCGACAATAAGAAAACACGAAAAGTTCACTTTCCTCAGCCATCGACGCAGCGCAGAGGAAGATCAGAAGCAAGGGACTGGCAAGGCAAAGCCACGCTTAAGCAGGCGGGAAGGTGGAGAGGGCAGAGTTCGCTCACGTCTTGCCGGCAGCAGAATGCTTGAGAAAGCCAGCTTGACCTAGACAGTGAGCTGTGTGCATGGGTAGCATGTGTTGTGCGCATGCATGGAGGGGTCTTACCAGGGTAACCTTGGTGGGTTATTTTTGTTTGGAGGTGCGTTTAGGGATCGCTAATTGAGAATATAGCACTTTGGCTCATGGCAAGTATTGTGACAAGAAACATAAAAGACTTGTAGCAGATGTACAGTTTTCAGTTTCAATTACTAACTCTAGGATGGAAAAAACTCAGTAAAACTAATTACTAAGTAAGATCTTTAAAGAAAAAGAATCAGATACATAAGTAATGGGCTGAACACCCCAAATGCTATTGCCATAGGGCAGAAAAGTCCACCATACCACCAACTAAGATACACCTCCCAACGATGACTCATAAACAGGAATAACAAATCTGAAGTTATTTTTAGGAAAACAGGTAGTGAAATGGATCAGAAGATGTAAAACAAGAGAGGACAGATTTCAGACAAAGAAACAACATAAGTGATAGAAAAGTGTAACCCATGGATATCTCTGCAGTTACAGAGGGATAGACATTAGCAACCCCAGCCTCCCTTTGGGGGTAAAACTGTTAAACCTGGAAAATCCGCACAATATATAGGAGCGTGGACTCGCAGTTACAAGGCCTCACCTCTGGACAACAACTTGCGGAATTTCTGTGTGGCTGCTTCTTGCTCCTCTAGCTTGTCGCTGTACAAGGCCTGAATCATCTCTGGGCTGATGCCTCCCTGAAGAATTGTTACAGGCGGTAAATGGGACAAAAACGGCTGTCACTACCACAACTGCTAAAATCTGGAACTAAGTTTGATATGCGCCTGCTCTAGATTTCAAAAGTGGGAATGGGAAATCCTGCTTACTGTGTTGTCATCAGACCACCATGAAAATGTAAAAACTACATTACCCCCAAATTAACTGAAGTCACACACTGTTTTCTGACATTGCATCACTGTTCTAGCACTGCTTCTGTATCTATATATTTAGGCGTTTTCTAGTCTTGTATCATTTTAAAAGGCTTCAATAGGTAATATTCGGAAACAAAACTCTATAGACTATACAACCGTCTCTCATCACATAAACTACAAAGAAAAAAATTATGTATACTAGTTATAACAAGCAATAGGTATCCTGACAAAAGCAATTACGTTGTAAGACTAACCGTGGAGGATATAGTTGGCTCTTGCACATCTCCCAGTGCCATATCATCATTATCTGCAGGTAGTGACACATTCCTTCTCTTGTTAAGCTGCAACAAAATGTATTTTCGCGCGTTAAAAATCCACATTTTATTTATTTTATTTATAACAAAAACAAATGGATTCTGTTTGTTTTTCTGCACATGCAGTATGACAAGAAAAAAATGCTTTTGTTGTTTTAACAGCCCCACCCCTATAACCATGGGTCTCTTCTTTAAACAAAGCAGACCTCTCTACCTACGAAATCACCAAAAGTATATACAAAAGGACCAATTTTAGCAGTTTATAGCTTAAAAATAAAATTCTGGCTTATGCAAACCTATAGTGTACTTTATTTTTGATAACCCATTGTAGTAAAAGGTTCACAAAGTGCAAAACAGATGCTGTGTTAAAACTCTTTGGGGCCACATGACTAAGAAATATGCAGTAACCCTTACAAAAAATACAACTTGTAAACTACCACACCAACTCAAGTTACTGTAATTTACTTTATATGTTTGGAATCTATTCTTGCACATCAAAATGCATACAGTACTTTTATTTTAATAAATGTTAAATACATGAAGTACTATTTGGTGACAAATGTTGCAGTTTTCACAAAAATATAAAAAAAGAAGAACAAATCGAAAGAAACGGATGCAGTCAGCCGTTAGCCTTAAAGTACTGACTGCCAGTCGTGTACTGTTAAGAGAAGCGTCTCTGTGCCTTTAAGTGCCAGTTGCTTACTATTAACATAACATTATCCAAAGATTATCAGGAATTTCCAGTTCTTTATAAAGACCGCTTAAAGCCACAAAACTTAGTTTAATGCCTAGCTCAGGCATTTCCAATTTTTCAAACATGAAACTGATGTGATGCCCCGGCCACACAGGACAAGCTTAGAGCTCCTATGAGGTTAAGTGCCATAAATCTCCATCATTATTAATATGGCTGGCAGAGATGGATTTAAAACATTCTGCAAGCTGAAACTATGCTCTAAAATCTAATTCAAACAGTGACGGTTATCATCAACACCAATTATCTCAAGCTGTACTAATTACTGATTGCTGAAAGATTTCATTCCATCTTGAGGAGAATGTTCACGAAGTTTATGGTTGGTGTGTGAAACACTGCTCACTTAATTCCCACCACTGCGATCAGCGGATTGGTTTGTGCTATTGCTTTTCTACAAGTAGAGGTACCCTTCATTATTTGACAGTGTTTGGTGCAAAAAAAAAAAAAGAAAAAGTTTATGCTGCTTGCTGAAAAGCTGAATTGAAAATGGGATGAAAATATAATTCATGATGGATGGACCAGCATTTTACACAGGCAAGCAAGGTTTCTTCAAAGTGAAAAATATGTCGACTGTGTTGGGGTGGGGGGAAATTTGTGCAAATGAGAGGAGGCAAGTGGGTGAGAGTAAAAACTAAAGCTGACACTGAAAAACAAATAATTTTTCACAAGTCTTTACAAGTAGAACCCAACAGCATGGGATTGAGTTGTCTATCATTTAATTTAGCTTTGCTCAGTTCCAATTTTGTTAAACTTAGATTTATCTCCAACTGGCAGCTGCTTGTTCCTCTTTATAAATGCTGATACTCACATGTTCATCTCGTTTCTGTTTTCGCAGCTGGATGCCTTCTTCCTCTCGTCGTCGACGCAACTCTTGTGTGTCAAGTGCTTTGTTCTTGTAGGCCTTCAAGCGATGGTTGGCAGGGCCAGATGCTTCAGACATTCTTCTTTTTAGGCTAGAGGTTATGACATTTACCAATCAGTACATTTTCTGGGATATAAGTTTTGACATTTTGAAGTCAGTTAACTGTTAGTGTTCTTTCTAGACTAGAACCTAGAGGTTCAGACATTTTACCATCAGCAAACTGTTACAGTGTTAGTAGTATTTACTAACAGTTACACCACAGCGGTCAGATATGTGTCAACAGTTGTAAGGTGACGCACCTAGGGTTCCATGTTGACAGCTATGAGACGACAGGTTATAATAATTCTGAGTACTAAGGGAAGTAACCTTTGGATCACTGTGAACTGCTATTATTGGTTGTATCCCTTGTAGTTTTAAAATTAGTTTTAAATGTTAGTTTTGGCTCTCCAAAGATGTTTAGAGAACAGACCACCAGTATCGCAGACAGCGCCTCTAATTTTTGAAAGGGATTTGCAGGAAAATGACTATTACAGAAATATTTCACAGTTGAAGCATTCACCAACAGATTTTAAATAAAATAGGCCTGATCACTGGATTTACAATCATGGAGTGTACAAGCAGTGATATGGAATATGCTACAAATTTTTTAATTTCATGGAAATAGTGACTACCTTTGAGGCCAAAAAGTAAGTACTATTTACATTTTCCAAAATAAAATTATAAGCATTCTGATGACTAGGAACTGATTTTTCCAAACACAAACTTTATTGATGAAAATAAGGTAGTTTATAAGCAGTATTTTTTTAAATGCCCAGTTCTACTAGATTGCTGGGGAATTTCTTTTATCTGAGCCCAGCGAGTTCAAAGAGTTAATACCTTGAGTGAGGAACATCATGGGATACCCCCCACCCCTCTTTCCAGAATCCCACTCTGCAGTATGGCGACTTGGTAACTGGTGCTTGCTTTATACAGCAGATAAAAGTTGTACACCTATGTATTGCCACTGTAGAATTTCCTCCTGGCTAAACTACAATATACAGTTCTCCACACTTTTATTAGTTTTAATCCTAGGTACACTTCATTAATCTGGAAGTCAGGAAATACTTCAATACTTTCATAATGAAGTAGTGATTATCATCCACAGGCACTGAAAAACCAGCCATCTATTCTTAAAGTTCCTGTTACTTTTAATTCGTGATTGAAACGGTTAATGTGAGTCTTTTAGTTTTACACACAGGGTCCTTCTCAAAGTGTTTATTCATTCCGATGGCCAGAGTGACTGTCTTTCTATAACAAACCAAATGTTTAATTCACAAATAGTTACAAAGCCAAAATAAATGGTCTTGTACAACTACTTCAGACATTCTCACCATCAACTATTTATATGAATGCTAATAACCTGCTACAATTACATCTTAAGCGATACTGATATTTGGAAGTGATTATTCAGTATAAGCTGCTTTTGTCCTTAGAGAAGCAGCTACACACTAATAGTAATACAAATTACAATGCATATCAATTTGCTGATCCATGCTCTAAACAAAGTCCAAGTTTTTTAATTTTTAAGATGTGTTGATTGCATGCCTTAAGCTCATTAAATATGTAATTAATGAACTGTTGAAAATGAAGCATGCACAACTTCAATCCTGCAAAACATTGTTCTGCTAAGTTATTTCAAGTTGTGTCAAAATCAGACTGAACTAAATTTTGATTTCTGAGTTCCCCAGGGTGGGGGGGGGGGGGGCCTTTTCGTTGAGCCTGCATCTATTCAAACATAAATCTGAAAGGATGGATCGAAGCTATTTACCGGTTCTGGAACCCTCACAATTTGAAACCAATTAAGTTTGACTTGTTGGAGGAACTTTGAAACTGTTGAATAATACTTCTTGGGCAAATTAAAATAAATTACAAAAAACTCAAAAGTTAGACCAAACGCAAGTAATGAATATCCTTCACAATATTGCAAACCCTTTCTAACAGTAACATTGTGAAGAAATCTTGAAACTGTTTCTATTGTAATAAAGTAAAGATTATCACCTGCATAACTTTAGTAGTGACTGGTAAAAAACTTCACAAACTAAAACGTTGGTAACACTAGCATCACACTATCCATCTTACAATTTGTTCCAGAAATGGATTACACGTGAGATTATTGCAATATTATTGAATAACAATGCAACATCAGCTACAGTGAGTCGGTAAATGCGGACCTACATCAGTACATGTGGTGAATACATACGTCTCTATTCAATTATTTTATTACAAATAGTTCAACTGCACTACATCGTTACCTAGTATTTTTGTAGTAATGTACTGATTTAGTGATGTACTAAATTAGTATTAGAAATTATAACTTTTCTGTTCATAGGGTATGTTTGATAATTACATGCTCTTTTTAGTAGAGGTATCTCCCGCGGCTTCTGTTAAATGTAGGAATCGAAAGAAATACAAGACCTATTCTGAAATAGCCACAAAAAAGGCGAGTCAATTTCTTAGAAGCCTAGCAGTAGCATGATAATGTGACCCTACAGTAGGACGTCTGATCGATAAATTTGGCAAGCTGAACCACGTCGCAACTACAAACTATGATATTATGAAAAAATATTCTTCCACAAGTATATACCAGAATGAAGAATACTCTTCAGCCTTACTACTTACTTTTGATTAAAAAAACACCGGACACAATGAAATAAGGAAGTAATGGCATAAATATTTTCACACTGCCTTTTTACGCTCCTCCTCGAAAGCTACCAGTCCACTGAGCATGTGCCGGATGTCCAAGTATTTCCCAATATTATCATCATCATTATTTTAAAGAGTAATTTTATATCATATAATTACAAATATAACGCAAAAAAGTAATAATAAATATTATTTTGCTAACACATTTTCTCGAACATCACGATGTACTCGAGATTTCCTTCCAAACATGGCTGCTCCCACTGACGGCGTTGCCGTGTCGTGCGATGACTTTCTTGGGTTTCAGGTAACGAGTGGAGTTATCCGTTTTAGCTCAAGTGTCCTGATTGTCGAAACAGGGATTCTAAACAGCATTTCTGAATAAATTGTGGCAGTTATATAACTCAGTTTAATCTTGAACCTAATGCTATAACACAGTGTGGACTCAAGGGCATAACAAACGTCGGCTGCTGTGAACTTGAGTATGAGACTGAGGTACGCGTCGTTAGTAAAGTTTGACAATTATCATTTCTGTTTGTTTTCGAGAGTAAGATTTGGGAATTGTGTTTGATTAAAAGCTCTTCGGGTTTCATTGTTAAAAATACTCACATTGTTTCTTTTTTTTAATTTTAGGAATTTATGTCGTTGACAATTTCAAGTTCCACTTCCAAGTTCTCGGCATGCGCTTTTTGCTTCCGTTGCGAGAAGCCATTTTCAGTTTTTTCTTTAAAAAATTGCGTAGTCTTTAACATTAAAAAAAATACGAACACAGATTTCACTAATTCTTTAAAATACTGTCACCACTGTTTTCATATTGTAATTTAACATGACCTCTAACATGACACTTGACAAACACATTTCCAACATCTGCAGATCCGCTTATTCTGAACTCAGAAAAATCAGCAGCTTCCGTCACCTTCTGTCCGATCAGGTTGAAAACACATTTGTATGTGCCTACGTTCTGTCTAAACTCGACTACTGCAATTCCTTGCTAGCCGGCTGTCCTCTGTATCTGCTACAGAAGTTACAGAGACTTCAAAACTCGGCTGCTCGCCTTGTCCTGAAAGCGCGCAAAACAGACCATGCCACACTGGCTCCCCATTCAGGCTCGCATCGACTACAAGTTGTCTTCTCTCTGTTTCAATTTCTTCACTGGTGCATGCCCCAGCTACTTTTCAGAACTTCTTACAATCTACACTCCAGTGAGACATCTCCGCTCCTCTTCAGACGATCGCATTCTCTCAGTACCCCGCATCAGGACAAAAACATATGGACAGCGCATGTTCACCTTCTCGGCATCCACCCAATGGAACTCACTTCCCCACAACATTCACCACTCCCCATCACTACAGACTTTCAAACGTAACTTAAAAACTTTTATTTTCTGCAAGTACCTTGACTGACGTCATGACTGCCTCTCTGCATTAACCTACAACTTCCTCTATTATGATACTTTTCCACCCATCTGTGACTGAAGGACGATCTATATCCCAACCTGTGTTTCGTTCATCTCTCCCTCTGTGTGTGTGTTTCGTTGTTTTCACTGAGTATGTGCCTCGTCCGCGCGAAGTGTGCATGAAATGTGTTCTCGCGCGTTACAAATCCACATTTTATTTATTTATTTAATTAATTTCAAATGTTTGGAATGGGTACGACTGTACAGTATAAGCTTCGATGGAAGCGAGAAACAATGATGAGATTCAGAGGTATCTCATCATTCTGTTGCTCGCTCCCCATCTAGATCTATTTAGCTCGTACAGTTACACCAATTCCAAACATTTAAAACTGGGTCCAGCTGAAGCTGAAAAAAGCTTGAATGAGTACATTAAGAAACTTTGTAACTGTACAGTTCCATATGCAGTTTGTTACATTATGGCTGTGGCTAAACAGCATTATTCCCAATGACAGCTTTTTCCCCTTTGTTCTTCTATTCATGTTTGCAGGATGCATTAAAAAGAATGAGACTTCTCGATGACCGGATTGTAAATGCATTGAACACCACTGTGCCAACACAGTCATTTGCAAACCAAGTCAATGCCACGAAGGCATGCAAACAGTTTTATGACGATGTATGTATGGCAAATTTTTAACACTTATGTATGCACTTTAATTTGGAACTTTCTTGACTGCTTGTACTCTGATGACAAGATACACTGCAGAGAGCTGAGGGACAAGGTCTTCTCTATTCTGTTTAACTTTAATCATGTTGCCTTTGAACGCGACATTCTGAAACTCTATCAGGGTCAAGACTGGTAGCCTTCATTGTTACATCTTTCTTTCCACTTGCTGCCTTTTGTTCCTTCTGCTTTGCTCCAGCAAAACTGGCTCCATTCATGGAGGGTTTGCTACACTTCCCAGAGGAATACCAGTGCCTTGCCTTTTATAAGAACTGCTTGATAGCCCTATGAATAGTAACCATTCCAGTAACTGCAACAATTGTAAAAGAAATCAATCCCTATTATGGTCACCAACTTGTCGTTATTCCAATTACATCCTGTTTTGTTGCTTTTCCAGCATATATTGCTGATGGTGTGAAATACTAAACTGCTGTGCTGTGGTGATATATATGTAACTTTATAGTAATGTGTGTGACTGCTGCATGGAGTGGATTCAGCTGGATTGTGTGCATACTTTAACCTTCAACAGATGAACAGGGCTATACTTTTATAAATTTCATCAGTTTATTATAGATTGCACAAAACATTGAAGTGGGTTGCGAAAGGTGGTCAACTGCAAGTTGTGGAAGTGGGGTTTGTGTGTGTGGATAGATGTTTGCTCTGTGCATGTAGTTATGACATTTGTTCTGCCTTCAGATGGAAGAAGCTTACAAACATAGGGAGGCTGCCATCAAGAAGTGCATCTCTGTTGTATCGGAAGATGTAAACAACTTGCGGAAACTCAAAATGGACAACCCTGATGATGGTGACATCTTGAAAAAGCTCAGGAAGAATCAAACAAAGGTTTAGTGAGAGAGAGAGAGAGAGAAGTCGTGTATTTGTTATGCAGCTTTGCTTTTAATAAAGAACATCAATGTTGTCACATGGAAGCTAGCTTTTTCTCCGAACACATCATTTCACGTGCTTGCTTCACACAACTGCCTTTAGGAGGACCACAGATGCCCAGGTGAAAACATTGTCACTGTATTACTTTGATTTATAACCATCTCACTGCACACTATGGGCTGAACCCCCCAGCCACCTGCCACAAGGGTGCTTTTCCTTTCGTCTGAGATGGATTTCTATATTGGTTTTTTTTTCAATACAAGTCCCTCCCAACTACTTTTCATATCTGAGGAAGCAGAGGTGGGTTTAATAATAGTGCAGTAACAAATGGAGAAAAGAATGGGTTGATGAAGTCAATAATCTTATCTCCAAGTATAGCCTTTGATTGAAAAAATGCGATGAAGAGGGAATGGCATGATTTTGTCTTGTCCAATTTTCTACTTGAATATGGGAAGTCTCCCCACAAAACAAAGAATCACAGACTCCGTAATATAGGGAAAGAAAGATTATTTACAGATAGTGACTATTTGCGGAATAGAATATCTTGGCTCATAGGGGGAATGACTGATGGCTTTCTTTGGGGTTGAACTAGCGACATACAATCCCTTCCATCACCAGTCCTTCTAAACACAAGTTAAAGACATACCTAATTCAACTGTACACACACTATGAACACACAACACTTGTTATCTGGTTTGCATGTTACAGTCTGTACACCAGGTGCCCCTCTCTGGTGTTCTGAACATCGACGTGTCAGAAGATCCTCTTGGTAGCCACAGACTTCTTGTCGAACTCTCCTCCTGGACACAGGACTTACTGAGGACTGTATACGCTCTTGCTGATGTCACACCAACACCTTACTGTGTGACACTTCTAGGTTGACCGTTGATCAACGAACTTGCTCTACTGGAGTTCAGTTACATACAGCCACTCAAGCCCAGATCCCAGCTTCTGTCCCTCGACTTCCTCCTTTACATTTTGCAGTTTGGTGACTGTGACATCAGTGAGAGCGTTCATGTCCCTTGAATAAGCATGGTGTCCAGAAGCAAAGGACATGGAGGAGAGCTCAGCAACGCGAGTCTGTGGAGCAGCCTGGAGGACTTTCTGACACATCAGCATTTAAGACAGCAGAGAGGGGTGGCCCGTATGAGAACAGATTCTATATGCTGTGTGAACTATGCAGACAACCAGGTGAAGAGTTTTGTGTTCTACACATGGTCATAGTGTGTGTGCAGTTGAAACAGATACATGTCTTGATTTTTGTGGTAGCAGGGCAGGTGATGACAGGAAATGCATGTTAGCTGACCAGAAGGAAAGCCAGGAGTCGTTCAACTATATGAGCCTAGATTATCATTCTGTAAATACTTGTTATCTGAGTATCTGTGAATAATAATCTTTTTTCTTTCACTGTATTACGGAGTCTGTTATTCCTTTGTTGTGGGGAGACTGTAGGTGGATGGGGGCTCGGACCGCGGTGTGCAGTGATCAATTGTATGAACACCATAAGTAATACAGCGATAACGGTTTCCACCTACGCATGTCATCCTCTTAACAGCGGTTGTGTGGAGCGAGCACAAGGGGACATGTTAAGAGACAAGAGCAAGCCTCCATGTGACAACATTGGGTCACACCTAGAGTCTATGGGGTAAATTCTTTGACCCATCAAACCCCAGTCACGTGACTTAACAAAATATTAGACTGAACTTATGTTTTTTTTCTTAATGGAGATGGGGAAGGGGCTTTCTAAAGGAGTTGAAATGGTTATTAATGGGGGGAAACATCAGTCACTGTGGCTGCATGAAGAATGAGATTATTGTGTCTATAGTTATTAGTATGAGACCACTAGTTTGCTTGGGGAAAAAATTGCTACAAGCTATGCTGTATGTTCAAGTTGTTCCCTAAAGTGGCATTCTCTTTAAAGTGCAAATTCTTTGTGTGTGTTGGGGTGGGGGTGGGGAGAAAGCAATATGGGGACAAAGAGGAGTAAGACTAATGTACCATTTTTTTGAAGATGTAGCAACATAACTGTTAGTGAAGACACACCAAAATCAATGATATGTCATGATAAGACACTCAGTTTCCTGATCTTGCTGTCTTTCAGCTCCGCCTTATGCAGCAGGAGCTAAACGTTGAAGAAGTGTTGAAGGATAGGGCATTGAAAGTAAGTACACTGTGCTGCACCAAAAACCCGCGATGAGTTTTTTTGATTGGCTTTTCCTAGATGGATCGTCAATTTCTTAGCAGTTCAGTTTGTTCATATGTGGCAGCAGTCAAAAGTGTAACAGTATTTCGACTTCAGCATGCTGGGTTTTTTTTTCAAATCAACATGCAGTGATAACATGTCCAAAACTGAAGCTCCTTTATGTGTAGATGCTTTTGATAGTTTGTGTTCAGGCCTCATGTCAAAACATGGTACAGCACCAAATCAAACTAAATCAGTTTTCCAGGCCCCACCCCACCCCAACGCCCCCACACCACTAGATTATTTCATTAGAGCACCAGTGCTAATTCACCTTTTCCCCAAGATCTCTTGGTGGTCTAGTGGTTAAGGCATCTGCTTCCAAAGTGGGAGGTCGTAGATCTTGAAAATGTGTGCCTGGAATCCTAAATTTGTTTTGTGCAGTTTTCTTAGTGGTTTTAGACATGCATGTAAAAGTATAATGCGACATCAGAAGGTGTGACATCCACATTCCACATGAAAATTCTGAATATTTTGTCTTCTGTGTGCAGGTATTCTACGAGAGGTGTCGGGATGCCTACAGGCCACCAACTGCACCTATTATTTGATGATAGATCTAGACATCAAATTGTTGCTGTTCTGCCATTCATAAGAACACAAAAAATTCAGTGTATCTGGGTGTGTGGTTGTATTGTGTCAACAGTAATGGATGCATGGACATAGCTCATTCTCCTAATATTTAGTTTCATGTCGGATTGTGACCAAATGCATATAGGGTTTCATCATAAGCTTTCTTAAATGAGTTGCTACCATAAGGCTACATAATGTATCAGTTTTACCGAAAATCTGCATTTTGGATTTACTGTTGTGAATAATGAAAATTTTACAAAACTACTTCTTACATCCTTGAGACTGTTTTAAATAAAAGTGAGAGAAGGAGTTAGCAAACAGGATGAGTGTGCACAGAATGCACATCTGCATGTCTCTGTGTGTGTGGACAAGAATGCTGTGAGTGGTTCTTCACGTCACCCACAAATCCACTCCCAAAAGAACTTGCATCTTCCCTTTCTCTTTTCCCTTCCATCATGCCATTCATAAACCTTTTTATCAACTTACAAGTTTCTGTCCTACTATGTAGGTGTAAAGCTTACACAGACAAGAAGCAGCACAGGAACACTTTCTGTATAAACTACCTCAATCTGAAGGCAACAGATAATTTTCAACTGACCAATATTTGACATTGCATCCTAAATTTAACCCTCATGGCTAAACTCGTCTTGATGTACACAACAGTATTATAACCATGTGGCTCTTTTACTGACATATACAACTTGTGATAAGAAAACATACCCATGCAGCAGTCTTGTTAATCTGTTAAGACTAAAGACAAAAGGTGCAGTTGGAAATAAAGATTTTCTGCTGTTTTTCAAAATGAGTCTTGACAACATGAAAAATCAGACTTGGAATCATTCATTTTTAGTGATAAAGGGGCTTTTCGTTATTTTTGTAATTCTGCCACGTCCACTGCAAAAGCGAAAAAGAATCAAATCCTTATTCTGATGCATAAACCACATTTTTTTTGTTGAAACTTGCTCAAAATAAATCAACACAGGAAATCTATGTAAAAAATATTCACCTAACTGAAAACAAATGGGGATAAAACCAAAGGTCTATGCTCTGTCATCAGTCCTTGTGAAAGGGATGACATCCAAGGACAGCAAGGTACAGACTTCCCTCCAGAACTTTAATATATGTACCTGCTGCATTCATTAAATTCTACAACCTATCCCTATCCACACACACACACAATTGTTAATAAAAGCAGGAGTGTAGGTGTAATAGGTCATCAAAACACCATAGTGCAAGACAAGTGCTAGAATCTCTTTCCAACCACCCTGCCCAACCTCTCCTGTTTGTGTTGTTTGTATACCAAAGAAGGGTTAACATCAACTTTGTTGTGTTTCCAGAGTTTATCCTTAAGCACTGGTCACCTGTCATATTTTATTAAGGTTTTAAAATTGTACGTTCTTTACAACCAGCAAAAGAAGTAACATTTATCCATAAATACAATTTCTGTTACGAAAAGAAGAGCAAAACAGGTGCTTATTACTGGTCATGAGCTCAATCTCCCTTCTGGTTTTCACTGTGCCATAGCCTGTTCTGTCGCGCTACACTCTCACCTCTCTCTGCTGCCTTCCGCCCTGAATATATATAAATAATACATAACGCCACAGTAGCTGCTATCATCATCAGATTCACTCTTATACGAAACACGTCCTTTGCCTTCTTCATCTGTGTTTGCCTGATGGACAAGAAGAGAAGCAAGACAAAAATTACAAACTTATCTGCCAAACTCACATGTACTGGATTGACAGGAAACATGCATTAAGGGTAGACAAACAACTACATGTAATAAGTATCACAACCCTCCCTCCTCCCCCCCGCGAGGGTGAATAGAATGGATGGATGACAACTTCAACTTGATGGCTGTTCACAGGAAAACTCATCTGCCTCGGCAAATTCTGAATTCTATAATTATAGAATTAATTCTTTACTATAGAATCAATTCTTTAGTTATAGAATGCATTCTTTATAAATCATGAGCATTATACCCATTCCCCTCTTGGCACCTCATACTTCACTGCCACATGCAGGAATCTGCAATTATATCTTGTCCGAGTTTATAAAATTTTTGTTGTGATAGGACACTATGATCTTCTGGGTTTTAATTACCATCATGGGGCCTCTACATGCTTGGAGCACTTCAAGTAGTCTGGCTGAAAAGACAGTTAATTCCTCTAGGGAAAGTAGCAGTTCTCAAGTCGTTAATCCTATCAAAATTAGTGCATTTGTGGTTACTGTTTCCAAACCCCTTTGTCAACATGCAGAAAACTATATTCAAGTTTGTTTGGAAAAAGAAAAATGATAAAATAAGTAGGAAGTGTCTATTAAAAACACCCATCAAGGAGGCACTGGCATACCAGATGCTAAACAGCAGTGTAATGGTCTGAAAATAACTTGGATCCACGAGCTGAGATCCATGTCCCATAGCTGGAACTTGGAGTAAAATCTTCAAGGAAATGCATGAAACACCCCAGTTTATGGTTAAAGTGGGCCCAGCAGTTGAGGTGTTTCTAAGCTTGAACGAGTTTTGGACAGATGAACTTAAAGCTTATCGTGAGCTAGGAAGAAGAGTGACCCCTGATGAAAGTGAAATTTTGGGTGAGCCTATCTTTTGTAATGACAAAATTAAGATAGGTAAAGGGCCTTTTTCTTGTATACTCCGTAGTGGAGTATACTTGATCAAACACATACAACAGATATGGCAAAATTTTAACTTATCAAGTCTTTCAAAAGGGATTTAAGGGAATCGTCGATATTGTCTCATACAACAGAATCATACAAGCCATCAAGACATATATTTGTCACGTGTTGGGGTCTGGTGGGTCAAGGAGATTGCACCATAGATTCCAGGTGTGAACCATCCTCGACTCTCAGGCCTAATTAAGGTCTATTATCCCCTTGTTCAAGCCGCCATCTAGCCGCTCACGTCATCACCAGCCCAGGATTAGTTCCCTGTTTACACTTATGACCGGGGGGTACTGGCCCTAGAAACCAGGGGCAAGGTGTTAATTACCTGGGGCTGCTAGGGTGGGATTCGTGAAGATGTCAGGCTCACCAGGTGTGCGTTAGTTGTTCAGGGAAGATTACGTAGCTGGAGGAAACTAGCGACGCGTAGTGTCGAGCATCAAGAGCTTTGATGTAGCCGCGCGAGGTAAACAACCAGGAACGGGAG
>SMGT01008600.1:105126-123286 GCA_004794575.1 Lanistes nyassanus
CCCCCCCGCCACCATGCACCTTGAATTCCGCTGCTGTTGTCACTCTGGCGGTTCCGCTACTTGGGTTGTCTCAGTGCGTCCCTCCTCTTCCGCCTCGGCACGTTCCTTGCTGGTTTCTGGGATTGGCCTAGACAAGCTTCAGGCTAAGTCCTTATCGCCCATCCACCTGCTTCATTGGTTTGGTCTACATCTCGCCTTGGCGTGAAGAGTAGCTTGGAGGGCACTCTGCGGGACCTTGATGGGGAGAGACAGCCGCTTGACCACCATTGGCAGGACATTCCCTAGGTCTCGCGCCGCTGGGGTCAGACGTTTTGCCTTCGCAGCATCTCATCCTGCCCCTTGACAAGGCGTTCTCTCTCCAGCCATGTCGTTGGACAGTCATAGATGCCGTCTCTCTCAGCTTGGATGTCAGATGTCAGATGTCCTTCTGGTGAGACAGTAGGACGTGATGGAGGGGTTGTTGAAGTGCATATTTCTCTGCTCCCAAGCATGAAACTTCCCGTTCCACTCCCGCCAGCTTGGTGGTTGGTTGCAGGAGGATACACTTCTCACCTCTGGCCATGAACCGAAGCACCCCCTACTTCCTGGTGTGGGTCATGCCGACACACCCATGCAGTTTCCGCGCCAGTTCATGAGCCTCACAACTCTGACTCAGTACGTTCTGCTGGGGGATTGCGATTGCTCTCCTATCCGGTCACTGATAGTGCTGGCTAACCACATGTAGGGGGTTTCACACTCCACACTTCCTGTCCCTCCTAGGTGGATGCACCGGAAGTGCTGGAGGGGGATATGGCTCGGACTCCCAGCAGTCTGAGCAGGTGGATATGATGTCTCTCAGTTCTGCTTCCTGTGGAGCGAATGGCCCTCCTACTGGTCCATGACTCCAGCACGTGGCTGGAATGTCTGATGACCCCCTCCCCATGCCTTCCAGTCTTCCAGGATGTCCTGGGGTTGCTAACCAACCAGGTTCCTTCCTTGGGGGCCTTCAGTTGGCACTTGTTTTGACATGGTGGGTTGTCTGGGACATGTCTGGGTTGGTGGACTTTGCCTTCCCTTGGGGGCAATCCACCTACTTCCTGTGGGACTTTTCTTCCAGCAGGAAGCGTGGAAGCTGGCTGTCGCCAATTGGCAGCTTCAGATTATGTCCTTGCTCGCCTTTCCAGGCCGTGCAAGCACTCACCTGCCAGTCCATGGCCCCACCCTCCCCAACCTCATCCATCTGTCGCGTTTGGTTCCTTTCGTCTGCCAGCCGACAGATGCGAACAGGGGGCTCTGGACTTGGTTCTAGCTTTCCTCCTGCAGTCTATCGCACCAGAAGTCAATCAAGACTAAGTTGTGCATCAAGCGGGTGCTGCTCCATGCCTCCACTCTCTTGCATATGGCAGATGGCCACTTCCAGCTTGAGACCCAGGCTGTGTGCTGCGCATGTTCCTTTGGCTGAGCTTTCCATTGCAAGCTTCCCGTTCACGTACTTCTGGGTACTTTTTCTGTACTGCTCCAGACATGCTGTGCCCCCATGGCAGACCCTGTCTTCCATTTTCAAGCACTGGCTGTTGGCCTCTTGTTGGCTCCTTGGGTCTTCACCCTTGTGACCACGACATGCATGCCTGGACGACTGGGGTATCCTTGCACTCCTGTGCTCCATGCACATACTGCAGATCTATCCCAGGAGAGTGGGTAGGGTTTTTTTCCCTTTGCCTCTCGTCATCACTTTTGCCATTGGCACCGTGTTTGTGCCTCGGCTTGCCTTTGGCATGTTTGCCTGGTTGGGGTACCCTGCACACTGCCTTCGACCGCCTCTGCAGCATGTGCCTTCACCTACTGGACAGTTTCTTCCACGCTGCCCGGCTACTTACACCTCTCTTTCAAGGATAGGTGTTGCTGGTGCCACTGGTTCCCCCTCTATTGGTCCTGATCATCTGCATCTGGTCAAGGGCGTCTTGGGGTTCGTCAGGATGAGAAATCTCAGTTCTCAAGCAAGATGTCCATCTTGCCCTGATCTACTCTGTTATGTAAAACAGATTTAAAACAATGTGTATATCAATAAACTTGCATCCCAGTCTGTAGTAAAATATGTCTGAGACAGCAAGTGTACTTGTGCTTGCATGTATGCATATGCGTGGACCATAACGAGCTAATGGCATCGGTTGGACCTCTGGCAACTGGGGACCCTTAAGACGCCATCATGAGGTACTGAAAGACAAACGAGGCAGCATCGGCCAACAAACAAGCATGGCGACTTCTACATGTACATTTCAGGGAATCATGTTGTGGGACTGAGAACAGAATGAACACAAAATTATTCCCACTTTCTTCACATGTAAAAACATGGCTTGTATGTGTACTAACAAGATTTTCGTTTCGTAACTACAGATCAACCCCAGATACCCTCCATCTTGAAACTGCAGCAGCTTCTAGAAGGAGCATGGAAGGCAGGGTTTGACTTGCAGGGCTGCAAACAGCTTGGGGGTAAAGTGGTCAACACAAGAAAATGGATTGGAGCAACAGAGATAGTGGCCACCTTTTCATCGCTGCATGTCAAGTCAGTACTGATGCTTTTTGTGTGTTTGTGATATCCATCCATGTTGCAGATGTTCATTCATGCTGGCATTGTGGTTGCAATAATGAAATTCTTTCAAATATGCACATTTACTTTCATTAAAACTCTTGCAGGGGTTTGATAACTTAGGATTTTAGGGGGTCGCAATAACAGGGACCCCAAGACAACAACACAAAATCTATAGCAGAACATTGACACTAAGTTGACAGGATTAAAAAAAGAATCTTCCTTTAACACTGAGAAAGTATCCCCAATGGGTTCTCATTGCATAAATGCATTCTGGCAGCATATTCAAAATGAAGAAACGCTGCTGACAAATTTGTAGGGCATGCATCTTTACCTAAGTTGATCATGGCCAAAAAACTTTTAGTATGATTCCAGGACTTTCACCTGATTTGGTGCATTCTTTGCCCATTCACAGAATCAAGATTGAGTTGCATGAGTGTTCATTTCTTCCCTTCCAGTCATAAGCAGAGTCCTGAATTGTATGCCATTTGGTGTATTCATGCCAAACCAAACTCTGCCATACACCAAAGCTGTGTGACTTTATGCCAAAATGAACTTTGTGCTCATCAGTGAATGGAACGAAAAGTATGCTTATTTGGCTCGAACCCCTGAAAGTTCACTTTTGACTTTAGTTCGGACGTCATTTTGGTTGTGTGGCTCTTCCAGTCATTAGACGTCATTGCTTCAAGTTCTTACGTGTGAAAATTTGACCAGCAATGATGAACAGACATCATTAAGTGGGGACATCATTTTTGTGATGACACTTTCTGCTACAAACGGAAATGTTTTCCTTGCAGTAGAGGCTAGAATTTGCCTGTAAAATAACAAAATATTCATTTGTAGAAGGGGTGGGGGGGGGTTGACCTGTATCTGAACCCTGCCAATAAGCCAAAGTCACTTGCTGCTGTTCAGGAGTCTGATAAGGGTGATCCTGAGGCTTGTTCACCCTGTGGATTTTCGTGCAGTTTACTAACAGAGAGGTGATAAGAACACCAACGCAACCTGATGTGTGGGTGTTCCTTTCCTCTGTGCATAATGAAAAGCACTGTTTGTAGCTGTATTGTTATGTGTTTAGTGCAGGCTTTTCAGTTTAAAACTTTGTCTGTTTACCTGAATTCTTGTTTATCTGTCTTTTTTTTCCTTGATCATAGTGTGGGATACTGCTGTGTTCCCTGCAGCTGTAATATTCTTACCAGTGTTTTCCTTGCAGCTGTAATATATTTTCACCAGTGTGTACCCTGCAGCTGTAGCGTTCTTACCAGTGTGTATCCTGTAGCTGTAGCGTTCTTACCAGTGTGTACCCTGCAGCTGTAGCGTTCTTACCAGTGTGTACCCTGTAGCTGTAGCATTCTTACCAGTGTGTACCCTGTAGCTGTAGCATTCTGACCAGCGTGGATTTTTTCTTTATTTTCTTCTAGGTTTTTGTCTATGTATTTATGCAGGTGTCAGCTTCTAGATTTCAATGCTCCTTCAGGCCAAGGCAACACACATCCTGTTATGATTAACTGGGTCAGGGACTACTTCAGCAAGTCCAGTACTTTTAAGCCTCCCTTATATCTTCAGCACCAGGGTAAGTGCCTGCCGATCAGACTTTTTTTTCCATCACATTGTACTTATCTTGTTCCTTTACATCCCATTTGGGAAGTTAATCAATAAAGATCATTTCATAGACGGTAGTCAACGAAATTTCAGTGTACTGACATCTGGCAAGTTCAGATATGTGCATGATCTTTAGCAAGACAGTTTTGATCCAATCAAAAAAAGCTTGTAGAACTTTTAAAGAAAACCTACAGAATAGATTGTTATCAACTCTCCTTGGTTTTTTCCTAGTTTGTGTAAAAGAGGATTGTGTTCCTTATGTGGATGAAGCATTGTCACCTCTGCTTTTGTAAGCAATTTTTACTCTTAAGATTTGCTGGGTGAAAAATGTGTCCACTTGGCCCTGAACTGCAGCGAAAACACAGCCTATTTGTGTGTGCTTAATGCTTTGCCATGTGCATTTCCCTTCTAATCTCTGCACCCCTTTGTCTACCTCAGTGGTCTAGCAATTGAGGCGTCTGCTTCCAAGACAAGGGGTAGTGGTTCACGCCCCAGCTGAGTCATACCTAAGACTTCAGAATTAGCAATCTAGTAGCTGCCCTGCCAGATGCCTGGCACTATAGGGAACAGTACTAGGACTGGTTGGCCCAGTGTCAGCATCTGCATCACACAAGATGCACAAACACCACCAGCTGTCGAAAAACCCATCCAGCATGAGCACAACTCACTATCATACCCAACTTACCCGAAGAAGGTCAGATTCTCACATGCTGCTCAGAATCATCAGAAAACATATCCGACATGGTATCAACCCTTCACTAGAGACCGACAAGAAAAAATCCATGATGTCCTACAGAAATATTCCAACATTTTGACCACAATACTGGGATGATTCAAAGGGAACATCGTGGTTTGGTCTTCTTATCATACTACAATTTGTGCTTGGTGACAGCTTTGTGAATTTTGTCTGTCAATTTCTGCAGTCTCATGGAGGATGTTTTTCATTTTGAACATTTATTTATAATGTGACTGGGTGGGACTGAAGCCTGTGTTATAACAGCAGTCCCATTGTGGTCGTGTGTTAACCTATCTCAAGCAACACAGTGCAGATGCACTCATTAGCAGCAGGAGGTTAAGTAACAACAAAATATCAACAGCCCTGCACCCATTCACACATGCAGTTTAGAGGAAGCACCATTTATTAAAAAAAAGTATTTGATGGTGTATATCAGCTGATCTGGTTTCTTGGTGGTTTTGTAAACATTCCAGCTGACAGCTAGACACCACCATTCATTTCCATTTTAATTCACCAGGTCACAGCAGGACGATTGTTGGAGTAGAGGAACTGAAGAACGGCAACTGTAACCTCTTGCTCTTTGACCCTGGCATGCACAGATCTCGAATGGAACTTTTCCACAACAATCTTGATTCAAACACCATGGGAACAATAAGAAAAACGTCTGATGCTTTCCGAGCTCCTCAGTATCAAATCGTGGCTGTGGTGGGAATCCTGAATGATGAGGAATTTCAGGTTTGTGTTCAAGTCTTTAGTTTGCCTATGCCTGTTCACTTCCCAAGGCCGTAAAAGTTCAAACTAGATTTATTCCAGAGCAGTGTCTCAGCATGAACTAGTTATAGCAAAGTCTTTCATATTCCTGAATACATGGTTTCCATTTTGATAGAATCTTGGAATTATGGCTACATTGTTGGCAGTTTTGCTGTAGGATTGGGAATTTATTATCCAAAAGTGCTAATTAAGCAATCAGTAAACTTTAGTTGAAGGAGTAAGACTGACCTTTTGTATTCAGCATGGGGTTTTTTTCAAATCTATTGAACACATGGGTGAAAAAGAGGAACTTTTTAAAAAAATACTTCATTTTTGTTCAGCATGCAGATTTTTTTTATTTGCTGCTGGGCATGAATTTGTGCATTTGCTTGTAGGCATGGTTGGGTGGATGTCTGTGTTGGTGACTCTTTTGTCCATAGTTTTAGGAGAAACTTTGCAGCCCCAGTGTCTGTATCACCTATGGACTTTACATTTCTTTGTTCCGACAGAGTGCCAAGATTGTACGGTCACAAAGACTTAGCTGATAAGGCTGCATGGAACAGTGAAGAGATACATGCTCAACGACATTCACCCTTGTGGCTTACACATCTTTCTATAGTGGACAGATGATTCACTCGTAAGTGTTTTGAGGAAAGTAAAATGGTTTGAAATCTTTCGCATTTACTTGAACATAATAGCGCTGTATTGCAAGGTATGGTGTTTCATGCTGCAGTCTGCAGTCCATCTCAGCATTTGATTTCTCATTGCAATTTGGAATCCATTTTGATATTTGACTGAGGAGTTATTTTTGATCCCAAAGAGAAAGATCATTACACTAGGTGGGGTGCATATAAGTTTACTTATATATATAATATACCAATGCTTCCATATTCACAAGATGCCAACACAAAGGCAAATACAATAATGATCTGGTTGGCTGCATGCAATGCCAAGAGAACATCTTTTAATACAGCACATGGATCTTATGTTTGTTCATTTTTCTGTTATTAAATTTCTGTAGCTTTTCTGGCTGTAAAAATTATGCTTGGTGATGTAAAATTACATTATTGCAAAAATTAAGTGCTTTGTGAGAAAAAAAAGTCTTTCCAAAGGGTCATAAAAAGGGCATGCTTATGTGTTGCTGATCCCATGTCAGTGATGACCTATGACATAGTATGTTGGTGGGATGGTAAATTAACAGTGATCCGTTCTCACCTGCATGTGCAAACCTTATAGTCATTACTTCATGCTGTCAATTGAATAAATGGTAAACATCAAAGAAGGTGTCTAGTCTACTAGTAACTGGATGACTGTGTAGTTAGAATTGTGTGCAACAGCATATTTAATGTGTTGGCTTCTAATTATTTCTGATCCTCATTTCTTCTAACATGCATTTCCCTTCACTGTTGCTAAGGTTGGTTTCTATTCTTGTTTTTCTTTGGGATTTACATTTTTGCCATGTGTTTTGGTGCAGATAGTGACAATAGATAAATAGCAGAAAATCTACAGCCGACAAAGGGACACAAAGACAAGAAAGCAGTTATCTCGTGGATGGATGCATGATATATCGAGGTATGGGAATTGTCCACGGATCCTCAATTTTCAGCTGAAAAAAAGCCTGTCCGCCAAATAAAAGATCTGCCCAAAACTAATTCTGGGGGTTAGAAGTTCGCTGCACTGGGCCCATGCCAGGAACTACGGACATATTGTGCTGGTTTTTGCATATGTTTGGAGTGCAGGCTAACCGACTTCCTTCTTGCTCCATCAGGGATGAAAAGACGGAGAGAATGGCAACCGTATTTTGCACCTTCCATCGTAGCTGTGTTTGCCGTATCAACAGATCCTTCAGTTCACAGCTCTGCCATTCACTTCATCTGCAGCTTCATGGGCTCTTCCCCAGTTGATGAAAGCTGCTTTGGTCAGATTCTGCTGCTTGCCCTGTCTCCCATGTCAACCTGCTCCATTTTTGGGATGCCAGAGTTGTTGGCCGAGGAGGCATGGATGCTCGTGTCATGGAGCAACTGATCTATTTCATCAAGTCAGAGTTGACACCTTCACAATCCTTCATTCACCTGAATGCCAGAAGTCCATCCCTCTTTCCTACTGTAACATATTTAGTTCAACTGCATAGGTAAAGAATGACTGCAGAGTTCACACACGTGATCACATCAGAGCTCATGGCAAGCACAGGGGAGGTAAATGGCCAAGGGCAAAGCTTTTTTCCTATCAGATGATCTGCTAGGGGAGATAATTACCCTCTAATGTAGTAATGGGAATAACTTGCATAATTCATGGCATCTAGCAAGTATTGAAGAAACTAATTTTACAAAATACTGGTTTGTATTTATTACATGCAGTCTTCCGCAAGTTCTTCTAAGGTCATATATGCTGCAACCTCAACTGTACTAAAAGGTAATGTTTTATTGCACAATAATGATGTACAACATGAGGGAAAGAGACAGCAGTTTATATTATTGACAGTATCTTGAAACACTAAAAAGCTGTTATGAGATATAAAAAACAGCAGGGTTGACAAGCAGCTCAGCTGTCTAGAAATGTATGGCAATAGATCTAATCCGGGATGATTGTGTGTTGATCGGTGTGTGTGTGTGCACGCATACTTGTGCATACATGCACAACTGTCTCTGTGTGTAACGTCTTGATACATATCTTAAATCTGCCACCTGTAAATTACACAACAGCCCTTTAAAGCATTATAAAATGTGGAAAATATTGTAGAAGCAAAAGCAAACATGGTAAGGACCTTTTTAAAATAAATGAATTTTTATCTATATGCATACTCTAAAACAAAATCTTAATTAGGATACCAAAATTGCAAGGCTGGGCATCAAAATATTATTCAGACTCAGTGCAGGGAAATGTCAAGGCCACAGCAGTAAAAAATATCTCATCATAAAGGCAGTTCATATGTGGCAATGTCACTGCACAACAAGAAAAGAGTTTGCACCGTTCCATCCAAATATCAATAACGTGATGAAGTCTTACCCACAGGCCTGGTTCATGTTGCTGAACAGCAGCACTTGAACTGTCCAAGATGAGTCTGGCTGACAATTGTGATTGACTGCAAAGGCTGGTAGACCCAGTCACAACATACATGAGCCGTCTATTCACAACAATCCTTAGGCAATACTGACAAAATGCTAGGAAAAAAACTTGCTTAATGTTTGCCCAGGCTGGCAATGTTCACAAAGGTGCCAGGTGCGAGCCACCTGTAAGGTTCACATTGTCACCTGCACTGCTTTATGATGGATGCCACGAGTTTTGTGACGATTAACTGGATTGCACAGTGACCCTACCCAGCTGCATAACTGGGAAGGATCACTGGTATCACATGACAGGGCATAAGCAGCTGCAGGAGGGGCAAAATGCAAGGCAGTTTTGAAGATTGTCATGGCTGTTCAGCACCATCATGATTCTTCCCCACACTGTCATGACTGTTCCACATTGTCATCATTGTTCAACACTCGCTGATTGTTCCACGCTTCAGTGGAAGTGTTCGTGTGCTACACAGTCACTGTGTAGTGTGCACTGGATGACAGACACTGGAGTAATTCTATACAGTTATTTGTAGGATACACCAAGAAGTTGCACACCGTTCCTGGTTTTCTATATTTGTTCTGTGAATAAGTCAGAAAAAGTGGTTATATGGATATCTCATCCAGGACAGTAGGCAACTCTGCGTACATCACAGTTGTATAGCACACAGTTATACAGCCTCATGTGCAGAACACAAACATTTGTCAGCCCAGTGTGTCATTTACAAAAGTACAGCCAACATTGGATATAACAACAGCATCATGCACACTTTCGAAAGTACTACTCTTCATATTACCAAAAAAAAAACAAACAAAACAAACTGAAGATCCAGGGAGTGAAGTGGGGCAGTGCATGGAAAAAAACTGGAATCAGAACATAACATATAAGGACTGGCATTCGCATATCGCATGCTGAAGTGTTTCTTGTGACTGAAATAAAATACAAACGGGTTTTACCCCATTATACAGAATTAGTTCTGTCATTCATAGATAGTCTTTTAAGTGGAGTAACTCAATTGCAAGCTCCTTCTTTCTGCATGCAATGTATATGACTTTTAATTTCTTTGTCTCACCTGTCCCAGTTGTTAACATACAAAGCTTTGTGGAAGAAACACGGATCAAAGCTCTAACAAAAATTGCCAGTTTGATTTGTTCTGGCTTTTTGCTTTAAGTAAAAATACATTTTGAAACAGACAATAACAGTAAATGTATTCTAGCTAAAAATAATAACTTAGAACATTGTTCCATAATAAAGTCTAGAATTGTAAAAATGTGCGATAAATCTTGGGAAATTGGTAACATGAACCTTGTTAGATTTGTAGTTTTAGAGAGAAAAACTGTCCACTTTGACAGTATTACATGCAGATGCTGTCAGAGTTAATGAACAGACATCATCTACTGAACAACTCAGGTATGCACAACATATAGTACAAGTGATTCAATGAATCCTACTTAACAATATTTAAGATTCAGCCAGTAGTATTCCACAAAGGAGAGACACTAAAAAAAAAATCACAAAAAACAACCAATTTTTCAAAAACTCAAAATGTGGCAATGTTCTCTAGTTACCAAAGCAACAACCAACTCCATCTAAAATTCAGTCCAGACAATCTGATACACACAAAACTTAAAATTAAGAACTTAGTCCCTGTCAACACATAAAAATGGATGTAATAGAATTCTACCAAAGGATCACCAAAACAGTCTTCATACTGTTCTTCAACACTGACAAAAATTAGTTGGCACAGACTTTTATATTTCATAAATTTAAAAATCCCATGATGGATTCCAGCATGTGGTTTGATGAAGCAGGCTGCAGTCCATCTTGCAGTATCTTTGATCTACATGGGAAAATGATGTTAAAGCCAAAGCAACTATGCTGGCACCTTAGGGATGTTGAATCATGGATTTTCCGTTCTAAGTCAGCTCGAGTGCAAATTTAATTTTACTGTGACTTTTGTTTTTCCTTTTACTGGCAATCTGATATGTAAATACACATAATTTGTGTGTGTGTGTGTGTGACATGAGTCCTTGAACAATCTTGGTCTAGTTCTCGTCAAACAGGGCTTCTACAGCAGTTGATTTTCCCACTTTCAGGATAAGATCCACAGACAAAAACATATAATAAACAATGCAAGATGTTATTTCAATGCCAGATAACCATGTTTTTAGTTAAAATTTATGTAACACAGATTTTTAATTTGATTAAAATTTCTACAGAACAAGGTAATCTGGGAAAATATACAAAGCAAAATTTGAAAATAGTCAGTCCACACTCTACCAAAGATATTTACAACAATCTTTAGAAAATGCACGAAAAATCTATACCCATTTGTTCATGTCACTCTTGACAAAAAGATGCACTTGAGAATATACCCTTATGAAGTCATGAAAGCATTCTGGTAAAAGAAAAAAAAAAGTGAAGCCCTGACACATGTCTGAACACTACATGTCTACTTGTCCCTAACAAAGGACCTTCTGTACCATCACATGATCTCCTAATATCCCTCTATAAGCTCTCATTACTATGTTCCTTTGTCCCAAGGAGAAAGGACTGGGCTTCCATGATGAGTAAGATCCGCACATGTACTATGCAGAATTCTGACATCCATGCATTAACAAAAAGGTTTACCAAGGTAATTATCAAACTGTAGTGGTGGTTGGTGTTTGATGTTTGGTGGCAGGTCAGAAATGTGGCCATGTTACAGCATCAACCTAGACACATTTGAAGTAAATGTGTTCTAAAGATGAAATCTGAACCTCAACACTTCTCACTGTCCTGGTAACCAAGCCCAGTCTCATCAGCAATGAAGATGTATTGGTACTAGGAAATGCAACACTGCACTATCACACAAAAATTAGCTGTCATGAACTTTCAAGGCAGCAAAAGCCACCAGCAAGAACTTAATAAAAAGGAACATTTTTAGTGCATTGTGTGTGTCATTAAAATTCCCGTTCAAAGTTTTTCTGTTACCAAACGAGATGGGTCATTTTCTGTCATCAGATGCACTGCCCGACGACTTGATAACAAGGAGTGAGAGTACATGTCTATATCACAACAAACAACAAAAAAGACACTGGCCTTGATTCTCCAAAAGCAGTGCAAAGACCCTGTAGGCTGAAATGCCTAATCTCGTACCATCTCAACATCAATCATCTCACCAATGCTGTCGTGGAAAGTATTCTCCATCTTATTCCCCAAAAGCTGCCAAACTAGATTTTCACTCTCACTTTGTCTCACTGCCTCTGCAGTTCCACCCTGTTATGTGAAATGTTACAGCTTTCAGGTGACTGCGCAGTACACTGAGCACAGGCATGGATGACCACTGGTAGTAACCGAGACATCACGTGCACAAAAAGTGTTTAAAATAATCTATCAACATATAAAACACAGCTCTGGAGTCTAAACCCTTCCAGCCATTTTTGCGTGGTTCTCTCTCTCTAATGCACAAATGCATGCTAGATGACAGCAGGTCCGCTGACCACATATTGCAACTTGCTGACATGCTTCCTGCCATAGCCTCAGCAGCCAACATCAGCGATACAGTGACCAAGCTGACAAATTTTGCTTTGTAAAACACACCAGTTATCTCCAAGATAGAACTGGAAGAATGTCAATTTTGCACTAGAAATCCACTTACAATTATTAATAGTAAAAAGTGCCTGTCCAGGGTCCAACAGTGTTGCAAATTAAACCATACAACCTATTGCTTTAAACCATACAGCCTATTGCAACCTTTCATCCAAAATTCCTCTTGACCCTCCCTGATAGCGGGTGAGATACCTAGGTACTAGAGTATTTAGTTACTGTGAACTCCCAAAGTTTATCGAAGACAGTAGTCACTACTCTTAAACTGAACTGATATGTCATATAGCCACCATCTTTCTTCACAAGTTCTTAACATCATGACCCAATAAATATTTGTTCTTTCATTCCCATCCCTTAAAGAAAAACATATACAATCCAAAAGGAACAGATTCACTTCAGTCTGTCAATGTACAAGTTACCAAATGTAAAATTATTAAACACATATATTACACTCAAGACAAAAAGGGGTTCCTCTGAAACAAGATGATGTGCTCACTTCATTGTATGACCACAAAGAAGATTGTTAAGGAAATCTTTTCAAGTGTCTCTGCTTCAACCTATGCAACAGTCACCAACTCACTGAACTTAACCAAAGTGCACTCATTACTAACTTGCACACATGCATGAGGATTTCTAAAACATCGAAAGCAGAAAGACAGGTGACTAAAGCTCACCAAAGTCTTATGAAAGCCAGGCAGAAAGATATAAACTCAACAGTCAGGACATACATTCCTCCTCAAAACACCCTCTTCTCAGTCACAAAACACTTGAAAACACTTGCGTTGGAAGGATTTGATTGTCACAGGACCATGTTGTGGCTGTCAAGTCATGGCTAATGTCTATGAGCAAGGCTTAAATTTCACCGCCTTCCTTTCGCACTCCACACCACCTCCTATGACAGGACGGTGTTTCATCATGACACCCTGCTGGCAGGGACCATATTCACCCCAAGGACCAAGGAAGCAGCTCTCTGAAAAATGAAAGACCACCTCAGCAACCACTCAATAAGCACACTGCTTGCTGCTGCTGCAGGAATTCAATGATTATTTCCTCAGCCCAGGGCAGCTTCAGGATGATCCTAAAGAGACTGGACCTAAGATTGAGGCTGAGAACAAATGCACACATGTTTTTTTAATGTAACCCCTAACTTTATTCTTCTGTATCCTTCTGTCTATAAAGATGCTTGAATTTACTGTTCATTGTGTTATGTATGCAAAAAATAATAACTCCCAGCTCAATCCACGCTCAAAACATTTTTCCCCAGGAAAATCACATTTAGGTCATGCGCAGCAAAACTTTCTGAACATAGCACTTAGTTACCACAGTTTTTTCATAGTTTGTTAACATCAAATTATATCGCTTTTTAAGATGTCAGCAGTTCCCACCTTATTGGCTTACCTTCTCCATTAGGCTTGTAACAGAGGCGTCTGACTGGTATCTCCTTCTCACACTTTGTTGCATCTCCACTAACCAGAGTCTTGACTCTTACCCTTTCCTTTGTCTCAGGGTCACACTCACTCCAGGCACTGGTAGTGTATTTGCATTCTGTTCATCAGAAACACTAACAGGATGTCAAGAAATGTTCCCACATTCACGCTAACACGCTTCTGAATCTAAAACGTAACTCACTGTTCCAATATGATTTCAAAATTTCAAACACATTAAAAAAAGATCCATAACTTTCAGGTTAATCACAGGAGTATCTAAACCCCTTACCTAATAAAGGACAAGAAGCGAAAATCTACCATAAAATGAATGACCCTTTTCTAAATGGAAAGTTTAAAAAAACCAGTTTTTGCATACTGTAATCCTTATTATGCATACCATCTTTCTTTCCACAGGATTTGGTGATAGTGCGTGTCCTCTCACAAACAGCAGGATTTCCTCTCACAAGCTTATCTGTGCGTGCCTTTACATATGATGCATTGCATAGACTCCACTCACCTCGAGTGAAATGACAGGCTGCACCCCAAGAAAAGAGTATTAAGCAAACAGTTTATCTCAGCTGTCCTCATGCCATTCATGTGTACTCTCATCCTATGTCCTCATGTAATTAAGGAAGAAACCTTTTCCCCTCTGCAATGGATAAGTAGCTAGATAAACAGCAACAAGAAAATATTCAAGTAGACAAAAATATGATAGTACTGTCCAAATTAATAGATAAAAAACAGAACAATATTTCTGAAGCTGACAGGCAAAAAACAGGACAAAATTACCCACGTTTGCATCTGCGAATCAGCTGCTTAGTTGGCTGACACAAGTCTGGGTCGCCCATTTTCAAGGTAAGGATGCGCACCATGGTGTTGGTTTGATTGTCGCATTCACCCCAATCTGAAGGCTTGTATCGACACTCTTTATCCAAAATAAATACAGTAATAAATATGTTTACTATTTCAACAACCTCTTGGCACTGTTTACAA
Organism: Lanistes nyassanus; assembly: GCA_004794575.1. NCBI lineage: Eukaryota > Metazoa > Mollusca > Gastropoda > Architaenioglossa > Ampullariidae > Lanistes > Lanistes nyassanus. The sequence goes on from SMGT01008600.1 coordinate 119,843, forward strand.
TTTGACTACATTTAATCAAGATGTGTTTCAACAATAGGTTCATTTTCTTTTGAAAACCATGGACAAAAGTATTGGAAACAGTCACACAGAACAATCATGGTTTATTCTTCTAAAACTACAAGAGATTTTTTTTTGGGGGGGGGGGAGGGGGGGGTCTGGCCACCTAATGTGAGTGTTGTTAATTTTCTCCAAGTTGTCCACATGTTTAATGTCAACCAATCAACCTATACAGGACACTCTGAAAATGTCTTACAGGAACAGTCTCCAACAGAATCCTAAAAAAATCTTGTTAAAAAAATTAAGTGATGTGGAAGCCAATCATCTAGTGGGTTCCAGAATTATGGCTGCAAGACAAGAATGATCCCAAATGTGAGCCTGTCCCTAAAAGGCTGAAAGCAAGCAGCTTCAAATCCCAAAGGCAATGCAAGCAAGGCAACCATAACATGAAAGCAGCACTTAAATATGACGTACAAACTGAGATTAATGGATGGAGCACCAAAAATCTAAACACCACCCATGGAAAACCATGTGCAGCTAATGCACTCCAGAAATATACATGTATATGCAATTTTTTGTAAAGCAATGCAGGAACATCTACCAATATTAAACCCTAGCAATGCTTATTTAGGAGCAGGACAAAATGTCAAGATTACCACTTTGGATTCTAACCATGGCAACCCTTCTTCCTTCTGCTAAAAAAAATCTACAGATACTAAAGCTATGGTAATATCTGATGAAAAAAGATATGGCACATGGCAAGTCCCTATCAAACTTAAGGTCTCATGTGAAAAAAAACATCCAGGCACAAGGATCTGGAAACCTGCTTAACACCCACCACTGGTTCGTGCAGCAGTGAATGCCACATGTTGGCGACAAGGTTTGACCAGTGTCAGAGTGGCATTGCACACACTGGGATCGCCTTTCCTGAGGGTAAGCTGTCGTTCTCGCTGACTGGTTGCTTCGCTGCACTCTGACCAGGGTCCCTTGTCATACTTGCAGGCTGTTCTCAAAGAGCAAACCTTCTGATGGAGTTCCCCATTGCCACACTGACAGATAATTTTGTCAGGGCGTCTGCTTGAATCATGTCTTTCAATTTCATGACATATTTTTCAATCTAATCAATGGGTCTTTATGAAAGATATTTATTTTTCCGAAATGATGTGTAAAATAAATATTGTCTTGACTTAAATCTTTAAAAGCCAGTTTCCATTTGTTAGTATCCCAGATTCACCACTTTCTCAAATTTACTAAAGCTGACTCACTTCTCTATAAACACAATCTAGACAAGCAAGCTTCTGCACCCAGGTTCTGTACCCATGCACATAGTTTTTCTATCTTACAGCAAAGCCAGCAAAGCCAATCATCTTCAAAAGATACTTACGTTTCTTGCACTTCTTTGTGATAGTCTTTTTGGGAAGGCATGTGGATGCATCGCCCTTCCTCAGCGTTAGCTCCCTTGTGCGAGTATTGGTACTCGCATCACACTCGGACCAGCTTCCCTTCAGGTATTTGCATACTTGAGATCCAAGAAAGAGAAAAAAAAAGTCTCTCCTCCTAGATCTCCTCCAGAGCTCAACAATCTGCTTCGCAAAATTTTTTTTAAATATCTAGGCATACTGCTTTAGGGAATGAACATCCATGATAATGGGACCTCCCCCTCCCCCTACTCAAGGTATTTTTTTTTCTCAGCAAACAATTTAACAAGACATTGTTTTCAATAAGACATCCTTCTGGGTCTGACTGGCCACATCATGCCCTGCCATCGGGGTTGTGTTGGACTCACATTCATGAGAACAGAAGCTGTTAACATAGTTTACAACCTGAATTATACTGCTTGATGCATTTTGTTTCTGTGATTGCATTTCTCTCTAAGCCTTAACTGCTTGTGAGTAGTACGTTGTGGACATACAGAACTAGTATTTTGGAGAATAATACAGGGGACTATTATCACCACAACAACACTAGCATGATATCACAATGTTGGATAATAATAACTTTTACAGAAAATATGACAAAATGAAAATAATAATTATCTCCTCCAGCATGCTTTATTGCCGTTGTAGTTTGACGTGTGCCTCACCTACCTTCCCCAAGAAAAATTTGAAATTTATCAGATTTTCTAGCTTTGAAAGCCAAGACTTACAGGAAAACCAGAATCTGCACAAAACTCACATATTTTTTTTAAATGGAACTTTACATAAAACCTTACTTTTTTTAGGTTTGACTGCCTTGTTTCTGCGTTGAACCCTGCAGGGCGCAGTTTTTGTACGCGTGGAAGGGCAGCTGGAGGGCTGGCCAGGTTCCAGGTTCATGACCTTTGTTTTCATAGTGTCATCAGGGCCACACTCAGACCACTTGCTGTTGCGTATGTATGTGCAACCTGCATGCAAAATAGAAGTGTTCTGCTGTTGATTCATTCTGGTTCCGTAACAAATGTTATGCAAAATATTCACTGCTCTTGAAAGTCTGTGCTCATGCCCAACCCTGATGACAGACATCATTTTAGCAAAAGCAGAGACAAAAGTCAAAAACAGGTTTGGAAATTATGCCTACCTTTCCTTTTTGATTTGCCTCCCTTGTTTTTCTTCCCAGATCTGCATGGTGCTGTTTTGGTCCGTGTGGGGGGACAGCTAGCAGGCTGACCTGGCTTCAGGGTCATGACCTTTGTCTTTGTCAGTGTATCAGGTCCACACTCAGACCAGGGGCTATTACGTGAATACCTACAGTCTAGCATTAACACACACAGAAAGAGAAAACATACACATCCATAACAAGACCATGCTTACTGTTGTCTCACTATCATGGATGTTCATTCCCAAAATCAGAACACTGAAGTTGGATAAAATCCCAGTATACCTAGATATAAAAAAAGGTTGTGCACATCTTGCCTCAAAGTTTATGTTGGAATGAAAAAACTGAAAATGGCAGAGTGTGCACACGAGAGTTGGTAATGCTGCATATGTTTATGCTTGTCCATGCGCACATATATGTGTGAGAGACAGAGTACAGAGAGGAAAGGAAAAGGAGATTGAGACAGCCAGAGAGAGAAAGAGGAGATGAGATGAAAAGATAGACTGCTGAGGATGGATATGTACATGTCTATCTCTAGTGTTTAGAAGTCATCGCGTGAGTCACGACCCTTGGTCCCTCCCTTCAACACCTTTCTTCCTGCCTCATATAATTACTGCTACCAACAACAAAATCCTTGCAATATTCATGTAGAGAAATCTCACTTAGCACCAGCTGAGGCAAAAAATCCCTCTCATCAAAGACAATGTCATAGGGGTTTGGGGGGGAACATCTCTGCTGGTCTTAAATGTCACCCCTGATAATTACTCCATCCCAGTTAAGTGCTAGCAAGAGCTCTCTGGAACAGACATTTTTTTCTGCCCACAGGCACATGAGCAGGTGGAGTAGCTACCACTAACTGCTTCTGCAATCACT
>SMGT01008600.1:123680-207215 GCA_004794575.1 Lanistes nyassanus
GGCTACATCAAAGCTCTTGATGCTCGACACTACGCGTCGCTAGTTTTCTCCAGCTACGTAATCTTCCCTGAACAACTAACGCACACCTGGTCAGCCTGACACCTTCACTAATCCCACCCTAGCAGCCCCAGGGTATGTAACACCTTGCCCCTGGTTTCTAGGGCCAGTACCCCCGATCATAAGTGTAAACAGGGAACTAATCCTGGGCTGGTGATGACGTGAGCGGCTAGATGGCGGCTTGAACAAGGGGATAATAGACCTTAATTTAGGCCTGAGAGTCGAGGATGGTTCACACCTGGAATCTATGGTGCAATCTCCTTGACCCACCAGACCCCAACACGTGACAATGGTTTTCAGAGAAAACCCCATAGACAGCATGAAAGTGTTAAGTTATACTTATAGCACAGGCTTGCACAGCGCAGAGATTATACAACTGGAATTATTCCTCAAATAATAATGAAAGGTCATTATCACCAAGCTTTCAGGACATCTTTGAGGACAAAACTGAAAGGACAAAGCACACAGCAAATAAAACACACACTGTATATATTCTGCTCAGAAATAATTTAGAGTATCGAGACTGGCCTGAGAAATCACAGGGAAATAAGAGACAGTCCCCATTCCCCACTGCCCTGTGTATCAGTGAGACAGCACTCAAGATCATGTGAGTGACCAAGAAAATTAAAATCTTTTTTTTTTAACATTTCGACTACATTGGTACAAACATCGGGTGCCATAAAAGCTAAAAGCTTATGAGCTGGTCACCACATAAAATCTAAAGCATATCGCATGCAGCCGTCACACAAGAATAGTACACACTATTCAACAAACTAAAATGCAGCACACCATTCATGGCTGTGTGGTTTTTCTGGCTGAACTGTACACACTCTGTGTCTAGTCCGGTCAAACTGTCCACACCACGTGCTTTGTCCACTGTATGCTTTGTCTAGAAAAGTTGGTAGTAATAACCCTCTCAGTTGAAATTAGTGAAACATTGCACTCATATTTGCATTGTTCTTAATTTATGTTTAAAAGAGATTGCAAAAATTACCAATCTGGGATCATGTTTTTCTTTTTTAATGAACTGCTGTTGAGTCAGATACTGTACTGCTAAACCAAGACGGACATGCTGTGGGGAAGCTGGGAGGGACTACCAATTGAGGGACTACAGACAGAGGGACTACCAATTGAGGGACTACAGACAGAGGACTACCAATTGAGGGACTACAGACAGAGGGACGACAGGCAGAGAGACTACCAACTGAGGGACTGCAGAGGGACTACCAATTGAGGGACTACAGAGGGATGACAAGTAGAGAGACTACCAATGGAGGGACTACAGACAGAGGGACTGCACCAAAAGGGATAATGGAAACAAACTGTGTGCAGATCTTCCACTATTATTGGTCAAACAGTTATGATCCAACTAGTTAAAAGCGATACACCCAAGACCGGTGACCTAGTCAGAAGCAAATGTTGAGCAGATTTTTGTTCAGTGCTCCTGGAAGATTTTTTTAATCCAAGGGTCAAAATGACCATCTAGCCTGAAATCTGAGGGTCATTTTGTAAAAAGCAGGGGTCAACCTGAAAATCTCTGTCGTTCTTGAATTTTTGTGAGTAAATTACCCCTGATTGTGCATTTTTAAGAGCTTTGTTGCTATTCAGCAACATAGCCAAAGAGACTTTAGTACACGAATGTATGCTTCTTCAAACACGTAACAACATTTTTAAGGTTCTTACCAGCTGACTGGCTGCTGACACCACCATTCAAACCATCCTCAGCACTGCAAGATTGGTGATATACCTGAGCAGGTGGGCAGTTCTCCCCTTTCTTCAGCTGAAAAGTCACACTCCTTGTGTTGTTAGCTGGATGACAGTCTGATATAAGACCTTTACGGAAATACTTACAGTCTGCACAAAAACAGTCAAACCTATCAACTGCATGTTCAGCACAAATGCATGCCCTTACATTCATGGCTGGCAAGAAATACAATGTGCGACAGTACAAGCATTGATCTTCCTATGCATTTAACAACCAACCCCAAATGTCAAAAGAATTTCTTGGAAGTTGCATTTTAACAGCCAGATACAACTCTCATTAAAATAGAATTGAATGTTGTTTTTACAATTTTTAAGCTATAGGAATGCTAGAATTCCAAAATATTGATAAATAACAACCAAAACAAAGGTAAAATTCTACACTGAACATGTATCTGTTCAATGAAAGTGTTTCATCCCAAAGCCAAGTTTCCTTTTAGCATCTTTACTCCGACATTAGGCACTTACTTCCATTTCTAGACTGAGCTTGTTTTGATCTCACACGCTGCCTGCGATGTCTTCGACTCCCTTGCACTGGCCCCAAAATGACCATTAGCACCAGCAGCAACACCAACGGTGCATCCAGCCTCATAGTACTGCAAACAGGAGACACAAATGTCAGTAACTGCCATCTAATTTTGTATAGGTCAATTGTTCCTATTTCCATATACAGTAAAACCTCCCTATTAAGACTTTTGAAAATGTGCCAGAATCAGGTCTTAACTGAGAGGCGTCTAACAGAAAGTACACTTAATGTAACCCAGGAGGGGTTGGTGAACAAAAATTTTGGTCTTATCCAAGAGGCAGCTGTGCACAGGGAGGAATACAGATTCAGGAACTGTACGCTGTGTGGCAGGGCACCAAGAAAATAAATCTTCTAGGCAAATTCTATTTTCACAAAATCCACGCATATATCAGACAGCCAAGTTGATTTGAGCAGGTGGAAAACGACAGGAAACCTACGACCATGTGCTACAGTGCTACACCTGCTATACTCTGGCATAGCCACCCCAGTCCACTATAGACAGCTGCCACAATGGAGGCCTATGGAAGAACCCAGGCTTGGTTTCTTATAGTCACGCAGGTCTAAAAGCACCAAAAACATGAAAACATGGAAGCTGTTTTCAACTTGAAAGTCTTATCCAGTGTTGATAGCAGTGTTCAAGGCATCAACAAAACAAAACCACGTTAACCTTTTATTTGCTCATTTAGTACAAACTGAGAAAGTGTTTCCACCAGCAATGATTTTGCACTATATGCTGAGTTGGGACTGAAGCAAAGTAAAAGGAGAAGAATGAAAAGCCAGGGTCCGAGGCTTTGCTAAGGTCGTCGGTGTGGGCGGTGGGTCAAAGTCCCCTGAAAGTCAGCACATTAATACATTATAAAGCTAATTGATGCAGCATTCTAATTTACAGCATTCTGTGCTCTCTGATGCTGCCTTAATCTTAATTAAACTCTAGTTTTCTATGTGTTTGGAATTTTGACTATTTATCACAACTCTTTGTAACTGCATGCTTTGCACAGTTTAGCAGTACTCTAATCTTTAATAATTTATCCTAGTTAAAATTGCTTATATATATATATATGATCATGCATTGTAAATTCCATTATGTGGTGTCAGAGATCTTCAAGAGATCTGATGGAAAATGCTAAATTTTTTTTTTTACATTATGCTTTAGCCTAGAATTCCACTTTTCTGGCTACTTAACTCAGTAAAGGGCTGCTAAGTCTATTTCCAAAGCTACAACTCACAAGATCTCTAACAATAATATAATATTCTCCATTTAATCTCATTCTTGCTACTTTAGTTGGATCTGCTTGATTTAAATTTTAAAAAAAAGCAGCTACTTGGATGCTTAATTTACCCAAGATTGCTGCCTACAGCAGCAAAGGTCCTGGGTGATAGGAACACCTCATAATTTTGTCTAAATCTGTTTACGCTTGCAAGCACTTATTCACTGCAGTATAGCATGCAGGATATAATTCACACTCAAATTTCATGACCTATCATTCAGTTGACAGTCCTAGAAGAATTAGTCCACACGCCAAAGATACTGGCCTTATTCCCCACAAATTCTTTTACACATTACTACAGATGGCAACACGAAAAAAACACCATCTTTCCAACCAAACTGGTACAGACAAAAGATTATTGAAAATTGCTACTTCCTTATTTCTATCTCTCTGTCACATGCTAGTTAAAGTTAATTTAATTTTTAAAATGGCTTCAACCCATCAAAAAACAATTTCTTCAAAGATTTCCTCCTCTCCATGTTGGACAATAAAGTACGTGTACAAATTACCACTATGTTTCTCTCTTCTGTTCATCAAATCAGTTTTAATGTCCCAAAGTAAAGTGTTTTCCAGCCAGGCAAAAGAAATACTTCATACTAGAGGAAATACCCTAGAAAGGCTGCAACATCAGCTATATTACAAACTGGTTTACTTATTTCCCTACAGCCTGCGCCCCTATCCTACTGCTGGCTTGCACGAACATCCTGATCCGCACCACATGCCCTTCACGTTTAAAAAAACTAACTGAAAATGTCAAAATGCCGGCCATCTCAACAGTGGAGCACAGGCTCCGGAATTCCAAGCATCCTAACGCTCTAACTTCTCTGTTTCGGATCCTATTCTCTCAATACATCTTATTCCAGTCGCTACTTATTCCAGGCGCTACTTATTCCAGGCGCTACTTATTCCAGGCGCTACTTATTCCAGTCGCTACTTTTGCATTCAGAAGGCTTCTTAGGTGGAAGGTCCAAACAATCGTTTAAAAAGGACCCCGGAGTGGAGCAGCACATGAATTTAACGGCAATTTAGAAATGCTTTAATTTTTATTCACAAACTCTATCTTTGACAACTGACTTTGTTATCAACCAACTTCACAATAATTTTTCACAGTAACTACCGTGTCCATTGTACTGTACTAACACACTGCAAGCAATGACGAGCTAATACCATAACAATGACACAAGTTCTTGTGTCTGCAATGATGTCAATAGCATATAAACTAGTGTAAGATAGATGTTCCCTATTCCTAAAAAAAGGTTTGTCGCACCAAATATGTCTTTAAAAAAAATTAGAAGCTAATCACTAAATAGGAAAGACAGTAAACTCAGTATTAGGAATAGGGCATTAGTAGGAACATCCAGCAGCGACAACAATGGCAAAGCTCTACTGCCAGGACACCAGAACAGCAAGAAGCAACTTGAAGGGAACCAGCCTCTACCACCATCCACCCACACGACCCCTCTTCTCCTTCCCAAGCCCCGGCCCAACACACACCTTCCGTAGTGTAACATCACAGAAATGTGAAACAACTTTCCCTCCACAACAATTGAACTGCTATTCCTCTCTTCCACCTCCTACCCAACATCCCATCATCACTTCATTTCTAGTAAATTTCTTAACACAATCCTAAAACCTTGACTAGGACACTGGCACTGTAAAATGTTCAGATAAGTAGTTGTTGTTCTACAGCCATCGTTATGCTCGGATGATAATTATAGACGGCTTCCGCTCACCACTACCATCACCATCAATCCGTGTCTTGACCAGAAACACTAGGCCATCAAGAGTTGAGTTCTCCAAACAAGAATCTAAGACACCCAACAGGCAGAGGGCAGCTGGCGTGATGCAGCCTAATGATCGAATTGAAGGTTATCGGTTGCTGTGCACCCCTGATCCCCGGAGAGGACAAAACCAGGGACCTCCCTCTGCAGCCTTTCTTACTTCCCGCTAAGACTCTCACTTTCCCTGTCTGTGTGCCTGCTCGTCTTCTTTCTTCTCTCCCCACCCCTAGCTGTAAGCACACCAGTAAGCGTTCCTCCTTCTCTGAACATTTCTCTCTCACCCAGTGTGACCCACCAGCATCTCTTTTGTCCCAGATACCAGGACATAGGGTCACGATAATGGGAGCATGGTTAAAATCTTCGGTTCGACCCCTCCATCCTGCCTCCTTCCAAAAAATAAAAGTTTAACGGCTTCTCCAGCTGCTTCTTTCTCAGCCCGCTTCCATGCATCAGCATTTCACCATCTTGTAAAAAGCAAAGTTCTTGAATTCTCCACACATGCACCACAGCAGTTCATTTTCCCTTTATTTCCACTAAGAAAGCATCATTACAACTTCTGTTACAGTCTCTCACTATTTTTTTAAATGGTAAAAAAAAAATGCAAAATCCTTTCAAACCCTATGATTACAACAAGACCCCCACAAAATGAAGTTGTTACAAGAAGTACATCTTTCCTGGCACAACTGTTTACACCAGCCTCAGTATTACCTGATGCTTCATTCTTCGCTCCCTGATCTGAGGCAGTCTGGCCTGTGATTACACTAGCCTGAATGCGCTGTCACGTTGTAGTGCCAGCACCCACCAAGATGGCTGTTATCTTGTCTGGTTCCATAAAGTTCTTCAAGCACAGCTGTCTGGGTGGCCATTTCCACTGTTGAAACAGTGTGAATCCTGCCAATCTGCAGACTCTGCTCTTGTTGTCTGGGTGGCCATTCTGACCCTGACAGGTACTGATGTAAAAAGGCGTTTCAAGTTTCTCCTTTCACACTTCTTCCTCTGAGTGTGTTGGCAACTTGTCTGAATATGACGGCTTGCCACATAGCTTTCAACCTTCGTTTGATGGACGCCCACCTTATCAACACCGCCATTTCTTAAGAGCTTGATGGAGTGTTGGGCTGCTGACTAGTTCTTCACATCTCCTCCTTCACATCTCAAATGACCCAGACTTGTTAAAAACCAGCCTGCACCAACATTTCTGTGAAGCAAGACTGGCCAAGCCTGTGACTTTGAAAATTGTCTCCAATCATTCCAGAAGTCTTTCATCATTCCAGAAGTCTTTCATCTTGTCTTTAGAGGCTTCATTCCACCCGCCTTTGATGAAACTGTGTGTGTGTGTGTGTTTGTCCCTGCATGTGTGTGTGTGTGCATGCGGGAAGGTGAAAGTGGAAAGGCTATACTAGTCATGCTTCATTTTGCTTTAAATGTTAGTCCATGGCTAAGATAAATTCAAAATATTAGTCACTGACAGGATAAGAAAATGCATTAATTTGCTTCCAAAACATATGTTTTTGATGTTTTCTTTTTCAGAACAAGCGCATGTGAAATGATAGATTTAAACATGTAAAAGGCACGGCACAGCTCAAGAATCCCATAACTAATGTAGCGGCTTTAAACCACAATTTTTACTAAACAGGACAGCTTACAGTTCAAACTGAAAGCTATTAGCTAGTCATGTTAAAGGAAAGGGGGTTTTGATCTCAAATCATATGAAATGCATGCAAGGATGTGTGTTAGAAATCCACAGCATGCCCATGCATACACACTCATTTAGGCACACACAAAGACACAGTGTGCATGTGCACCCAGGCATAACCATGTACACATGCATACACACACAGTGAAATACACACTGTGACAAGAGACAGAACTGAAATTTTCTGTGTACATAGCTTATTTATTCCAGGGGATATTAATAATTGGTTTATAATTTCTACAAAATCAAGATCTTAATATTTCTTATGTTTTGTTCACCAAAGCTGTGCAGTCTGCAGTCCTACAGAGTGCAGACTCACCCTGCGGTCATGTCTAGTGATAATCATGAGCCTGGAGTTGCAACAGCCAGCTGATGAAGAATTTGCTCTTTTTTTGCTGAGTGTGCTGTCAACAGCAATGTCTGCATATTTAGATATTGGTCAAAACTGTGCTATTTGCCTTCTGCTCCATCTTTCATCCCATTTATCATTTTCCCATTTAATAATAATAATAAAAACAAAAACCCTTTCCCTTTTCAGTGTTATCAAAGAAGCCTTCAACTTTTTTATGTTCACAAAATGTAATCCCAAAATATGAGTCAGCAATGCACTAAGCAAAAGATGTTTCAAAAGGTTTAAAAACTAAAACATGCTTATTTAATGCTTAATTGAGGTTTATGTACCTGTGTGTGTGTGTGGAGTTGGGGAGGGGGGCTGGTATGGGAGAGGGATGGGTCATCTAGTGGTTGATTTGACACTGAGTAATACATCCTGAAAATGGAAGCAGAGACTGAAAAATAAAAAGGATGCTTCTAGTTCTACATACTATATCAGTTTATGTTCTCCAGCATGGCAAAATCACAGAACAGAAAGATGTACATATATACATGTACTATATATCTTCCAGCATGGCAAAATTACAGCATAGAAAGATGTACATATATACATGTACTATTTATTATCCAGCATGGCAAAAACCACAGCACAGAAACATGTTTCTAACACCATATACTCTCCAGCATGGCAAAATCACAGCATCCTGTCGCATACTGTGCTGAACTATATCCAGATACCTTGAAAAGGTTCTGAAAATCCTTTTTAATAAGCAAGGTATTAAAGCTTTTTTTCTATGTCGTGAAAGGAGTCAAGGAAGATTAAGACCTGACAGGCGTTATCCTGTAGATAAACCCACAAAAGCCTTTAAAGATAACCCTTGAAACCAGGTAAAGACATTAAAACTCCAACAACTCTGCATGCAAATGCGGCAATTTCACTCCCGCGGTGTTTTAATCCTATCCCACACACATGGTTTTTGTTACGCTAACATAAATCGTGTAATGTGTCACGACTACTCCAGGAACAACACATCACCCCGGGAAATAGTCTTCGTTCTTTCATTCGGACAGAGACATCAGAGGCCTGACAAATGTTGCCCAACTTAAGCACCTGCTGTAAGAAGTAATCCTTTCATTCGATTTTCAACGCCTCTCAAAGCCCACTGTACGCGAAGACGCCAGTAATTGTACATGATTAGTAGTGGGTAGGGGGGGGGGGAGCAGTGCGGGTGCCGAGTTTTTACACCTGGTGTATGCTCAAAACGCAATAGTTGTTAGATTCTACTTTTCTTCGTCTGTTATAAGGAATGCTAGCACACTGATCGCATGGTTACACAGGCAGACGAATATATTCACGATTCCACGTACACTCATGCGTGCGTGTGCACATTGCCACACATATGATACACACACATAAACACACATACAGTACATGATATTGCCAGCCCCATACACAGACTCTGCATGTGTCAAGCTTGTGACCATATTCAATATCGACAGGCATTTCATGAAGTTGATGCTATATTTGCCTCTTAATCTCTACTGATGATTTTTTAAACATGAATCTTATATTGATTTTAGTAGTGTTAACATGTGCAATATAACCGCACTGATGGCTTTTTAGTTTTTAACATCAGTCAGATCACAGAGGTGTTAACATTCCTACGCTACACTGCTACAGTAGGACAGATTTTCTTGCGGTAGCATGCCAATCCAGTTGGAGGAAGAATATAACAGTTTGAGACAATAAATCTCACACGGTTCGCCACCAAACAGCTTTGTATAAAACCCGGGTAACAAAACAGCGCGAGAGCCCACACATGTGAAGTTATAGAACTAGAGAAGCGCAGGTCACTAAAAACTCTCATTCGATAACCGAGCGAACCGCTACTAAGGTAAATAAACTGCCGGATGGCACACATGGCAGTCAGACTTAGGTAATTCATACTCACCCTAGTTTCTCGAAAACTTTCTAACTCACTCTCTCCTCTGATTTTTTTTTCTCTCTCTCACGTCCACAGAAAACCGAATCACTGCGATCAGCCGGGTTAAAATCGTGTGAAAGGGGGAGCGGGCATGCCTTTATCCAACCAGCGCGCGCAGCATGTGACGTCACTGTGTACAGTGCTATGCGAGCCCTGCTTCCCGTGTGCCCAAAGCGTCATTTTACACGTCTTCAGCTGAGATACCAAAGCAGTCGTTTTTGTAGCAAGTTTTTCGTTCACGTTAGCAAACATGCATGCGTTGAAAGAATATTTAACGGGCCATTCCACGTGGAATGGCAACATCACCATCAGATGTGTGCCCTAGCCCCTGTAGTTACCTCCATCTTGCGCTATGCTTGTGAGATGTGACCCTGAAAGCCGATCTGCAGAGGATTAAAACCACGAAGATGAGATTTTAGAAAGGTCCTTCATATCCCGTACAAAGACCACGTCACCAATGAGGCAATATGAAGGAGCATACAGCAGGCCACAGGACTCGCGAAAAGCATTCTGCAAGATCCCGTACAGGGTGGAAGAAAAGAGGACGCGACGAGAAAACAACATCCTAGATGATGTCTGTTGAAACGCAGAGACTGGCAAAGGATAGAAATACAGGAAGTTGTGGTTGCCAAGTCGTCAGTGATGCCCCAACGGTCTCCAAGGTTACGGGACAGATGATGACAAGCAGGGCTTTTGCGAATTGAATCCTTATCCAAACTAGTTGGCTGAAACCGATCACGTTTCCGGCCGGACGAAGGGAAAAATTTATCCCCAATTTTTGATAAACAAACAGTCTGCGTTAAACTTATGTGAAACAAGTGTCAGGAGACATTTCTTAACCAGACGAATGTGTATCTTATATCGCCGAACTTCACAACTAATGTATGCATGGCCTGTAATCCTGGACCTTTTTTCGTGTTTAGTTTATTCCATCATAGGAGTTCTGCTAAGATACCTACTAATCAAAAATAAAAAGGAATAAGTGACTGCCGCTCGGAGATAAACCTAAGTTAAAAACGGAACTAAACCAAGCTAAATTAAACGATAGACGACACAGACAGCCGACAGTTTCCGGGTATCACCCTTTCGTCAGGACAACAGAAACACAGATAAAAGCAGAAACAGACCTGATGAAGGCAAAGAAAAAACCCCAGGCACTTAGCTGGGTGAACCTTTGTATACCTGCTAATCATTATTGATATATATACCTTCCTCCCTCCATCAACAAGCTACTAAAATTAAATTTTCAGGAGGCTTACACCTCAGATTTTTTTTAGGCCCAAACAACCTCAGCAGAGTCGAAAGATCATTATTTTCACACTTCAAATTATTAAAGTTCCAAATGTTAAGTAATTAAGTGCACGACGCTGCTAAAATATACTTCTGGAAAAATAGAGACAAACTCTTCAGCCCCCAAAAGAGCATTATGCATGCACTTCATCCTCGATAACTTGCGTTATAGTGTGCATGTTAATGTTGACATTTTTCTCGACTACGTAATTCTATCAAAGACACCTGTTACACATTGGGGTATACAGCATGGCTTGTAATTATACAGCAGCCGCATGTGGCCAGACAGTGCACGTGTTTTTTTGTAGGTTCACGAACGAAATCGAACCTCGGATTTCCCAAATCCTGACTACTATAGAGAAATTTGCCGGCATAGGACTGACACACAACGAGAAGCCTTCCTTTACATCTATATATACACTCAGTCAGCTCTGCCGACATAAGATATCCAATTAAACCACACTCATCGATCGTTCCTAGCCAGGCTTGCAGACAGCCTATATCCACACCGCCTGAGACTTCAGTGGGAAATCTGTCAGTTGATGACCACGTTAACTTCTAGGATTAATTTTCACTTATACTGCATTAAGTGAATTATATTACATCCGTCTGTCAGAGCCTTGGGCCTTCCCATCATAACTACATGTATATATTCAATTTTTTTCACTTTTACTGCATATAAGTGCATTATTATATCTGAGTCTTGGGCCTCCCCATCATAACTACAGGTACATAGAAAAGAGAAGAAAAGTAAAGAGAAAAGAAACAGGTGACTGCTGCTTGGGGTAAATAAGGTAACAACAAAAAAGAACTTGGCCAAACGAGACTTAGACAGGCACCATGGATGACCAGCGTCTTTGTCAGTTAAGTGAACCATTTTGTTTGTTATTTGTGTGTTGGTGTCGTTCTGAAGAAAGGGCCATGCCCCGAAATGTTGACATCTTGTCTGTCTTAGTCTCGCTTGGCCAAGTTCTCTTGGTTGTTTTATCTACAGGTACATATGGAATTTTATTCCCTGCTGCATGTAAGTGCTACTGTATCCGCCTGGCAGAGGTCTGTACGTGGCTTCCCATCTAGCTGGAGCTGACAGTGCTTTCACTGAAGAGCATGGGGTGTGTGTGTGGGGGGGGGGGTGAGAATCTTTATCAAACACAGACGAAGTCAAAGTCTCTGGGCATTACCCCTTTATGAGGGTTGAACAAAAACGAACAAAACAAAATACAAACAAGAACAAATCAGACTAAGACCGTAAAGACTTAACTAAAAGAAACAGGAACATATGCTGCTGTGTTTGTTATTTTACTTGGTTCAGCGTCTTTGTTCCTACCACAGGTTTACAGCTCAACCAGCAGACGGTTGTTTTTATCAATTAGTGAAATCGTATCTCGAGAAGTAATTCTTTATTTTGCTGCTGCATCTTTCACGCTGAATCTGTCATGTACGTGTCCATGAGAATGCATGCACGATTATAATCAATATAGTTGCATCCAAACAGCAGAATCGGAATTGAAACTTTATCCGTAGTAGTGGAGTGGACGCTTGTCTGCACAGCTGGCATCGAAACTGATCTCGGAGGTGACAGTGACGATGAGCGTTGCTGCTGGGGGGGGGGGGGCTTTCTCACCTGGATAAATGTGCGTCCTAGTGTCCATATACACAGCCGCCTTCGACGAACTAGGTATAGACTTTAACGCCTCCTCAGCAGCAAAGCTCTGATGCATGTACGGTTAAGAAAGGCGACGATAAGACAGACGAAGTTTCTTGGTGTTAACGACTTCGACGCATGATCACTCGTCGTGCAGCACGACACAGAAGAACCTTGGCTATGCAAGAGGAATCCGGGGGTGGGGGGTAGTTGCCTGTGCTGTGACTCCAAACTACAGTCACGTTTGGTTTTATGACTGTCTGAGATACTAACGAAGCGATCGATGTCTTAAAAGTAGATAAATGTTACTTATGTCTGTCTGGCAGAACAGCATGAAGACGATCTGCATGATCTTCTTTACTCCAGCCGCGCGGGGTGGGGGGGGGGGCGAAGAGGGAGAGAGAAGGGGAGAAAAAGGTAGGGAGCGACAGAAGGAGGTGGAGGGGAGGAAAGAGCGGCAAAAGAAGTATCTTAATTTATACCGACAGTATCCGCTACGATGATAATAACTGTTCACGAGGAGCGAGCTCCTGCAGGAAGAACTAAGTATTGGTATTTTATACCAGTTTATACCAGTATATACCAGCATACCAGCCGTACAGACAAGCTGGGATTTTTCAAAGCAAAAAATTCGTCGACCAAATTTATTTAGAGGCGCGAGCATGTGCCTGTTTTTCTTTATTGGGTGGTGGGTGGGTGGTGGTGGTATTTGTGCGTGTGTACGTGCAAATGAGAGAGAGGGGAGAGGAGGGAGAAGTGAGGATGGGAGGGGGGAGACAGGAAACCAAAGTTGACACCGAAAAAAAACAAATGAATATTGTGTGGAAGTCTTTACAAGTAGAACCAAACAGCATCGGATGGTATGGTCTGTTGTGCTTGGCCATGTTGTCGGTGTCATCTGCTAATCTGAAGACAGTTCTGCACACACGGCAAACAGCGGCATTTTGTTCTATGTTCGCCACCCCTAGAACTAAGCCACCCATTTAAGAAATCCTACACAACATCGGCATCAGTAAACATCTGTTTATCAAATGAACCTATATGCATAATATATATATATATGAGAGTCGCCAGATGGTTGAACAATGGCAGATCAACATATGATGAGATCTTATAGTGTTCTAATGATATTATATGCTGTAAACGTCTAACTATTAAGTCTGTTAGGTTGGTTGGGTTTTCTGTTTGGCTGGGTGCTTGGTTAGTTGATTTGGGTTTATTTGCTTTGCCGCGTGCAGACTGCAAACTTCTCTATTACTACCCAGGAAGTCTTGTTCTTACCTGAATTTATATCTGTTTTTCCTGTGGGTCCTAAGCTCTG
Source organism: Lanistes nyassanus (assembly GCA_004794575.1). Lineage (NCBI taxonomy): Eukaryota > Metazoa > Mollusca > Gastropoda > Architaenioglossa > Ampullariidae > Lanistes > Lanistes nyassanus. The sequence goes on from SMGT01008600.1 coordinate 137,341, forward strand.
ATCCACGATAGCTGTGCATCGAGGCTGTTTCCCATTTGGTTCCACACCCGAGAATTCCGTAAAGACGATCGAGTGTTTAGGTTTAAAGAATCTAGGTTACCCCATCAAGAAACAATTTTGTAAATCTTTAAGAGGAAATTTCTCCAATAAGTAAACCAGCTTGCCGATTGTTTTGTCTACGAGGATGTCTGCTTGTTCATCACTTTGAATTCCTCAGCGAAATTCTTTGCTCGGCAGCTGCGCAAGTCTTGACATGGACAAAAGTGAAGGGAAGAAGGAAGGCAGAAAGGAAAGAAAACCATTTAAATTTAACAAAGAAAATAAAAGCTTAATATGTGACAGGGATTGGAAGTTATACCCGTGCAGTCTCAGGGGAAGTCGATGGCCGAGGGATTAGAGAGAGCGCCTCCGAACCGGTATGGGCAACCCTGGAGTCTGGTTTGAAACCCACGTGCCGCAGCTCACTCTTCCCAGTTCGCCAGCTGACGCATACAGGCAGCAAGGGAGACGAGGAGGGCACCGCCCTCACAATGCCACCTGGCCCACAGAAAGGTGGGCACAAACAGGCGACGCATACTCTTGTTTTCTCAGTGTAAACGCACGTTAATTAAGTACATTGAGTTGTCAGTTTGAGTAGTTGAAATATGCTTGAAATAAATTGTGTATGATTGCTTTAGCGTATTCGGATACATATATTTATGAATTGAAATCGTACAAAGAAAGAAAAAGAAAAAAGACGGAAGAAGACAAGAAGAGAGGAAAATACCTAAAAAAAAGTGAATTAATAAAATTGTCAAGCAATCTGGGTTTTTGGATGGAACTGTAGCTATAAGTCGTGTGCAACTTCCTCTTATAAAAATAATGTATGCAGCATAGTATAAATGCTCACACTGTATTAAGAACAGAAAGTGACTGAACTTTCAATGTGAAGGAAGAGAGCTAAGATCTCAACACTGAACAGCTATGGAAACAATTCTTGCTCACGGGATGCTCTGAACACAAAGACTCTTATTCAGACAGAATCGTGCTTCTTCGTGATTACTTCAGCCTTATGAAAACTATAGCTGGAAACAGTGTTCTAAAATGTGAAGATATTGCCACTCTTCTCGTTTTTCACCAGTTGTTTCCCCCTACTTCAGATTTCTCGCGAAGACGGCAAAGAAGGACAGGCGAAAACTTCGCAGGATACATTGCTGAGCTGAGTACACTTGACTGCCAGACTGCGGCATCTGGGAAGGGACGGGAGACTGGGGCGAAGGAAAGCCGTCCGGCTCAATACTAGACACGCCTGTGGCAAAGCAAAACCCAGCACGTGATGTTTGCGGTTGTTGACACACCGGCTAGGTGTCGCGTCTCTGCCGTCCGTAACACTAGACATGCAGGCACTGCTGCTCTGCAGGAAATGAGCGAGGGAAAGCGCCTCTGCAGGGACAGCCTCGACATACTTGCCTCGAGGGTTGTAGCGGGAGTGCCTCTGTCTTGAGGAAATCTCGCGAGATTGAGGAATAACAGACGCAAACGTAAAGGTTGTCCTATTACTCCCATGACCTCAAGGTGGTAGGATAGGATAGTGGGGGTGTATGAGACCCTACTCTTCTGTGGCGCCCATCTCCTCTACCTCGCTGCCTCACCTTCCCTGACCCATGGGTCAGGTAGGTACCCATTCTTATCGAGGTGAACCGGGGGCAGAGTGGTGTGGCGCACGACATCGAACCAGCCTCTTCGGTTTTGATTGTTTTGATTGGTTGGTTGGTTGGTTGGTTGGTTAGGTGAGTGCATGAGTGAGTGAGTGAGTGAGTCAGTCAGTCAGTCTAAGCTGTAAATTTTCCAGCATCGTTTGCATGCATTAAGTACACCATAACGTTACTGAGACACACTGAAATATTCATAAAATCGTATGGGCGGGTGGAAGATACGAGTGCATTTACATTATGTATGTTTTCTTGGCTTCCATGCAGGAGCCATGCAACAACGGCAAAACCAGACGGCTATTTCCTCTCTGCTCTACCGTAGCTGCACGACGTGGAGAATTCTACGCCGCATTCCTTCCTTTGAGCGCGAGGCGCGAAAAGACATAATGCTGAAGTGAGTAGGCTGCAGACATACCTATCTGCAGCGCGGGGCGCGGACGTTCATTTAAGCAGCGTTTGTAGCAGCGCGAGGACAGCGGTGTCAATAAATACGCCATCCACCGCTGTCGTCGCTCCACAGGCTCGCACAACCTCATCCTCAGGCTTCAACTTCTCGCCGTTTTTATTTTTATTTATTTGCTTTTTAAGCGTGGTGGGTGTTTTACCATCCCACGCCTTGTTCTGCGACAGAAGAAAGACCTGGGGGAGGGGGGTGTTGCCCTTTCTGTCTAGTTTACACAAGTGGCTGAACACACTTTACGCTTTTTTTTTTCAAGCGAGAAAAGATGTTAACATGTTCGCTGCTAGATGGTATATGGTGGAACGTATTAATATTTCGAGCAGTGCTCCGACACTTTCTATATCAACAGAGTACACATGTATTCACTTTAAGTGGAAAAAATTGATCTTTGTAATGAAGGTTTCGGGCGTAATTTTTTTAAAAATCGAGTCAGTGGCAAGTTTGCAGTCGCCCTACCTATAAAATGTACCCAGCAGTTCATGAAAGTTGTACGTTATTAATAACGCGAGTTGCGTGCTAAAGATACATGCACTTTAAACTCTATTTCTTCCTTCCTTCCTTCCCTTCCTGTCCACCACTGTCTAAGTAACATGTTTACTTTCGTTAGCCTTCATTAGGAAGGATGTGGGCACAACTTGAACTAAATAATCGCAAACTTTGGACTAGAGTATTGATGTCTGACAACCACGCTGGTCATATCCATTTAGATATTGCCTTTGGTGGTCTCATTCAGACCTGGCGATCAAGACGAACCCTGGATTTCCGTCTGGGAGCGGCAAGTGAAAAGCTCGCCACTTTCTTTGCGCGCAACACGCGTGCAGCGTGCAGTTAGAGTTCACACCAATGACGTCACAGGTAAGTACGTAGTTCCGAGAGTGTCCGAGCGCTAGCACCAAAGCACAGGTAGAAGCTGACCTGTAGATGGCGGATGCGCTAGATAAAACCTCGGAAAAAACTTCACGTGATGAAAGAGCTATGTCATTGACATAAGTGATTTACAAGGTGAAACCCCGTTAAATGGAGATAAGATCTAGGGCTGTATATCTAGATATCTAGGTAACAATGGGGTTAAGTTTTTTAACAAGTAGGTCATCAGCTATCTCCACCTTTCATCCTTATGAGAAAAAACGCGAATGTCAAGTGTATTACTAACTGTAAAAGTTTCTGCAAAGATTGTCAGGTGCACTAAAAACGCCGCCTCATTATCTGTAAAATAAACTAAACGTGTTGCCATCAGGTGGTTCTCTACCCCCGGTCCACATTCCACTAACGTCTTCCTGTCTGTCTTTTCGCCCAGCTATGTTTGTGTTTTCCCGCTGATAAATGATGTTCACGACGAGCTAAAACAGGCTGTTTGGGTTGGAAACGCAGCCAGGCAGAGAGGAAGGGAAGAAAGAAAGTTCCAATGCACCGGGCAATGATTTCCAAACCTTTCAACTAGTCAGGAGAGAGAAGAAAGGGAGGATCGGTCGGTTGAGTACCAGACACACATAGTACAAAAACGCGCGTGCGGGTGTGCACACACGCACGCGCACGCTCACATACAAAGAGAGAGAGAGAGCGGACCGCCAGCCGGATGGACAAAAAGCCTAGTGAGGGTCGAGAGGTTGTGACGCCAGATTTACTGCCTTAGTATGTCTTAATGTGTTTATTCAGGGGATAGTTCGAGTCGACTCTCGCGAAGCAAATGTCGACCTTTAATCGTGAATCAGAAACATTCCTTCTAGATGCTGTCATCTTGCTTCCTTGTGGAACTTTCCGTTTCCTCAAGCTGTTTTCTGAGGTGCGTTTTATCGACAGGAGGAGGACAACAAGTCGATACCGCGTCACTTGCGTTCTTGTCATCTATAAGACCCACCTCGACCTGTAGCACGTGCTATAAGACTGACAGCAGCTCACTGGAAGCCGAGGCGCTATAAGGGTTGACGCGCAGCAAAACGAAATGTTTAGCTGTGTTCGCTAATGTTTGGCATCGCACTACATCCTTCATAGCGCCCCAAATTCCTGCAAACGTGCTACAACTCATAGACTGATCTTGTGTAAAGCCACGCTCCTGCACACGTTACATCCTTTCTGGGGTTCTCGCCTCTTTGTGTTTAGGTTTTCTGTGGATTTCCTGTATTTTCGACCATTCAACTGTATAAATGTTGCAAACATCCTAGATGAAGGATAGGCCCTTTATAAATACTAGATGACATTTTTTTCCCGGCTGCCCTTCAGCCGTTGCTTCCAAGACTTCTGTAGCTACTGTACAACTTGTTCTGCCTAATTAAATGCTCTGCTTCTCTCTGTCTTATTACAACGAAATTAAATTAATTTTTGCTTGTTTCTGCGCGCGGTCGTCACGCTTTGACGCTGCACGAGGCAGCTGCAGGTTACGGTATACTATTCCTAACGGAATAGCACAACCAGCTATCAGGTACTTAACTGGATAACGCTGCGCTGTCCGTTGGAATGTGGAGACAGAAATTCCAAGGCCGAAGACACACACAGGACTTGGCGCTACACAGATTCTGCTCTCCCGTCGCTCCTCTACTGCTCACACAGAACAGGGTCCACTCCTCGACTAGTCGGAACTTACAGCCAGAGACTTGGCACACAAAGAGACAAGCCACCACGACGCTGCACTAGCCGAGTTCCAGAGAAAGACAACAAGGGTCGCGAAACCCCTACCCTATATTGGTCTAGAGGACCACCCAGCAGCAGATGCTTCGTCAGCAGGCGGTTAGGAAATCTGGTCAACCCAGGGTATGAGCCACATCTCCGGACCATAAACCTGTCCAGGCAACATCGCCCCTCTCCTCTCATCCATGATCGGCTGTCAGGCTGCGCTGGTACAAACTCATACATCTGCCAGCCCCACCCGATGACCAGGAACTGTTGGCGAAACCTCCTTACAGGACGCAGGCAGCTCCGGTGCCAGCCCCATAAATTGACTGCGACAGCCCTTGCTACCCATGGAGAGACGACCAGGAACTGTTAGTGAAACCTCTGTAACCGGTCTCTGACACACACACACGCACACACCCTGTGGAATTAGACGAGCAGCTTTTGTGTGGAGATCATTTAATTGTGCTTGTGCGCTTGCGTGGAATATTTAACTGTCATTCTTTCTTCCCACCTCTCGCCCTTGGCCAGTCCCACACACCCCGCCTTCTTTACATTTTTGTGCCATCGTGTTTCTTACTGGGTTTTAAATTTTCTTTTTTTGCATTATGTATGCAAATATCTGTGTGTATTGTTTTTTGTATTGCTTAATATTCTAAATGCTCCTTTATGGATAAGAATAAACCTTGTATTCCCCCTAGTTAAAAGAAATGTCTGTAATAATTGTAGCACACCTCCCCCCCCAAAAAAAAACAAAGAAAGAAAAAAGAAAGAAACACACTCAGGACAGGTAAGTTTAAGGATTTTTTCCATTTCTGTCATTATGACTGTGACATTTTTGCCATTTGAGGTGTTTATGGTGTTTATGGTGTTTGTGCGTCTGTGTGTGGTGATTTGGGGGGGGGGGGGCGACGCAGGACTGTTGCCCCTCGTTTTTGTGATTGTCCTATAGAAGGCGTGTAGTCTCTGAACGTGTTCATTCATAATTGAGATCAGTTCAGATTCTTTGTCCTTACAAACTGTTACCATATGAATGCCATAAAAGAACTGCGTCTCTCCCGACGCGGGTACAGGGAGAATGCTACATGTGCACTGAGAGGACAACATGTAGGTGTTAATCGGGAGGTCGGTCTGGGCCAATCCAGGGTTGCCAAGGGTTCCTAAAGGTCATCTTGGTTCAGAGCAGCCCATGTCAGAGATAGCTATGTGCAGCGATATCGGAACCCGAAATCTAACACACGTGACATTTCAGTTGTTAATGCCAGAAAGCTGTGACGTCATCGCTCGTCAGTCTGTTGCCAGGAGGGTGTTGTGCCGGGACTCCTGTCTACAAGTCGACATGCACTGTCTATACATGAAGTGAGCAATAGACACAAAAGCCGAAGAATGACAAAGAGGTTGCTTAAAAAGTACCTTTATGTCTGTGGGGGGGGGGGGGGTTCTATCCACGAGTTTTTTTTAAAAGTCTGGGAGTTTTGTCATGCATATTTAGTGAAATGTCTGCAAACCCCACCGAGGGTGAAAGAAGAATAATACAACTGGTCAAACTTCCCAAACAAACTTGAGAACACCAAAAGTAAAACTTCTCGTGGGATGCACGCGAGATTCGAAGTACGTAATTGAGCCATTTCAACGTTTCAATTAACTGCACTGTCGACAGAATACAATACCGCTCAAAAGAATTGAAAGACCAGCTGCCGTTTCGTAGGCAGGTCACGGACGTTTTGTAATTTGCAAGAATACAACATCCTACCCCATCCTACCCCATACATTTAGATGCACCTTGTTTCACGCTGCAACAGTGAGCGTCAGTGTGCGTGGAAGTCAGTGTTGGCGAGTTCCTGCGTACCACAGGAGACATCCAAACGTGTGTACCCAAGATGCTAGACGATTGTGCAAATCAAACCCTTGCAGATGACAACGCAAAACTGAACGGGCAAAAAAACGGCAATGCACTTGCAAACCACGTGTAATGAGGGACTGGTGGATATTGTCACATGTCACTCCTAGGTTGTCACCTGTCACTCTTAGGTAAGCCTGTTCGCTCCTCCCATTCTTCACACCGGGTAGGTGGACGCATTGTGGGTAGCTGCTCTAGGCCGACCAGTACCGGTTTAATCGAGTTTAAGAGCACATAGTACTTAAGCTGGGAAAAGAGAGACACTCGGGATCGATAGACAAGCAGACAGAGAGACACAGGAGAGACGAAGTAGGAAGACCAAGAGAAGCTGACACGTGTAGACCCACGGACCTCTGCCCCTCGCCATCTTAGCCGTTGGAAGAGTAGCTCCAGTTCTCACGCTAAATACACTGGAAGTATTTCGCCGACAAGTCAAGAGACTGACTAGTAAGTGACTGCTGGATGCGCCTTATAAGTTAAGGACTGCTCTTACCATAAACTATCATAGAGTCTGGGACTCGGGTTGATGTAAGATAGGTGGTTTTATCCTGCCGGAGACAGGAGACGTTAAGCTAGAGGCCGGGCGTATGCCAAAAGGGAAGGTAGAGGAAGTGCTGGTCGTGGCAGTGTCATAAGCTTCATTGTTGGTCGTTGAATAGCTTTAGAATTGCGTATCGCAGAAGTAGCTGTTTCAATAGTGATATTTACGGACGCAGTCGAAAGAGTTTGTAACCATGCCTTCAAGACGATGACTTGGTGATACTGATTGCGCCAAGACGATTGGGTGGCGGCAGGTAGACATCGGGTTTGAGGAAGTTAGTCGCCAATTGGGAGTAGCCTATTCAGTCAAGGTGACATTGCGAGATTGCTACAGGCAGACAGGAACTGACCGCGAGCGCAGACGACCGGAACGCCGATGATCGACGTCTAGACAGGAGGTCAAGCTTGTCGTCTTGTCGGCTTTGCGGGACAGAAAAGTCACCACCAAGAGGCCATCCGCGAGCACCCAGCAATGTTATGCCATGTCACCGTCAGTGACCAGAAGATTAGGAACAGGCTGCGTGTGTCTATTCTGCGTTTAAGGCGTTCAGCAGTGCCACCTGTCCTGACGTCTGCTCATCGCACTGCTTGGCTGGCCTGTGTCACGTGGTGGGGTCTGGTGGGTCAAGGAGATTGCACCAGAATTTTCTTCAACGATGGGTCCCTCTGCCAAATCGTTTCACGATGTCAGAATCCGCGTCTGGAGGCGACAGGGCGAGCGTTATCACGATGCCACTGTGAGGGAGCCTGAACCACTTGGTGGTGGGTTCATCGTGGTTTGGATGGGAATGAGAATGGCATAGAGAACCCCCCTGCGCCGTGTGCAAGGCAGCCTCATTGACGTGGCCTACAGGGATGACATTTTGCATCCCCTAGTTCTGCCAGTGCTGCCAGCAATGTGACCAGACACCATTTTCCATGATGACAATGCCAGAACACACAGGTCTCGGGTCGTGACCACCTTCCTGCTGCTGCAGCATTAAGAGACTCGCATGGACTGGCCAGCAAAGTCACCGGACACAAACCCAGCTGAGCATCTGTGGGATGTGCTGGGTTGACCAGCCATAGAGTCTGAACAATGCTGAACGCAATCTGATACAATCTTGGGCCACATCAAGATTTGAACTACAACCTCTCGCATGTCAGTGAAGCTCTATATACCACAAATCGTTACAGGGTCTCTCTACTCCACTGTGCAACAATGCGCACTGAAAATGAAGGGAATTTCGTTTCAAGAAAAGTTTAAGATGTCGAACAAATTTCCAAACCGGAATTGTCAGGACTATGAACACCTCGGAGTGTACACAGCAGGAGGTTTGTTCTGTCGGTACAGCACAGAAGCTTTGGGGAAGGGGTTGGGAGAAGATTGAATAACAAACGTGCGGACCAAAGGGCAACTGGTTTGAAAATAAATAAATCAGGCTACTATGGAATAAAAACCAGGCTACTGTAGAAGAAGGTGTCGAGTGCTTTTGTCTGCCAGTCTAGTCTTTAATCTTCCGTCCGAAACGCTTTTGTCGTCCTGGCTTGAAGAGTGGGAACGGTTGTTTAACGACAGTTGTGGAGGCCAGTGATCGCGCGGTCGGTGCATGTGCAAAGCGCGCGCTCAAACAGTGCAGCACGTTGCGCGTAAATCCCCTTCAGTCATACAGCGGCAGCAGGGGGTGGGAGTGGGGGTGGGGGTGGGGGTGGGGATAGCTTATATATCACTACTGCACGTGCAACATTTGTTTGATCTGTTGGCGCAGGTACAGCTAGCTAGGTTAGAGGTGTAGTTCGCCCTCGAACATGTCGGTGTAATTTTTATCATTATTCTGGGTTAACCTGTTCGCAGGGGGAACGAGGATGGCAAACGAGTGCAAAGAACTTTAGACACAACTCGGTCGAACAGTCAGGCAGACGCTTGTGCATTCACTCCCTGCTTCCTTGAAACATGCACCCACGCAGGTACAGAAACACGCATAGCCAGAAAGATATATAAGGAGAACACATATTCGTAAACACATGAGCGCTCTCTCTCTCGTTCCCCCCCCACACACACACACACGTACTCTCTCTCTCTCATTCACTCACACATATATAGACACACGCACAGAATACTTACAGCCATAATTCTCTTTTGGCCAGGTTAACACGCATGCACGAACACATGCAATAAATCTCGTACGCTCAAGCACACTCCAACAGATTTTTTTAATGCTCTTATTTTTAATGCTTCAGCTAATGCTGGGGACTGCACTCTGTTGCCAAGGGGGGGGGGGAACTGTACTTTTTAAATTGTGGAAATAAAAACCTGTTGTTTTTTTTACAGAAGGCACATGGAATCTCACGGGAGTTTTCTAGCCCAAAGTTGCAGGCAGCAAAAACTGAACACACCATCTTAGACCACAGGTCCGACGTTTTCCCGTTAAAATCGAAAATCTGTAAACTGCGTGCTCCAGATTTGATTATGTACATGAGATTTCTATTCTACTTTCCGTACTTCTCTTCACTTCATTATTTTCTATCATGTTCACATTATCGTTTATTAGAATCGGCAATGTGATGTGGTGAGTATGCTTGCGTGGGTGCGCGCGTACTTATGGGCTTATGAGGGACAAGGAGAGGCGCACATACACACACACATGAGGGGTGGGGGGGGGTAGAGAAAAGGAGGCTGCAAATAAAGTTGTCATATTGTAATCATAAAGTCTTCTTCCGTCGATTCTATTCGTTCCAATTCCTGGACAGTCCCATTAGTACAAGGGATGGGGTGGGGGCAGAGGGTTGAGACACACCTTCCACATACACCTCCGCCCAGCAAGACTAATTAGGAATGGTACCAGTAGCGACGAGGCAGCGGCAGACTGAGAAAGCGACAGGGACAGATCGAAAAAATGTTTGGAAGAGCCCCATCCATCCGCCCAGACAGAAAGCGAGAGACGGCGGGGAAGGCCAGGGAGAGAGGAGAAGGGTGGGTGGAAGCAGGTGGGAGGAGAGAAGTCAACGATGCCATACACGCTAAAAATGAAGATTGGCTTTCAGGTGGGGCCAGAGAAACGACACTGATTGGTTCGGACGTCAAGACAGTGATCAACGACCTGCCTAGTCAACATAAGCTCTACTTTGTAGGCAAACACCCTTTTGGCACCTTCTGCCAGCTATCAGGAGAGAGGATGCGCGAACAGCAGGACGGAGTACAAAGAAGCTCCTATAGTCAGTAGCTGACAGCTCCCGAAAAGAGACAACCTTATGCGTAAAAACGAAAGCTTGTGCCAGAAGTCTTAAATGGACAAACCTAGAGGTTTTCACGAAGAAGAGTGTCTTGCTTGTCACTTATGTGGTTCATGGGTTTCTCCTTCGCCTTAGTTTGATGTGGTTCTGTCTGATGTCATCGCCTCACGTCCCCCAATCTCTAGTCAAAATGTTTACGACCAGCCCTTTCGCCCGCCTCGGTATACTTTGTATCTTTTGCAAAAGACATCCAGCAATAGTCCCAGGCGTGCTGAGTAGGCTAGGCGGACAGTATCGTCGTGCACGTGTACCTAAAGGATTTACTCTAGGTGTGACCCCTGACCTGTCAGTGGGTTTGACGCAAAGTCTTAGCTTTGACGTTTAAAATATGACAAGGTATACCTCCTGGCCCCCACCCACCTACACACACCTACATCCCCACCTCTACACTCACCCCCTTTGTTACAGAGAATTTTACTCCTATAATTTGTTGTCGATATCATGTGAAAAGACTGCATGTATTACGTCAAGTTGCCTGATTTGGGTCTCTGTACTCAGGCATCCACATGGTTTACCCCCACCCCACCTCACCCCCCCGAAAAAACCCAAACTCCTACCTCACTTTTTCTGCTCCATGGGTATTAGTGGTGAGGAGGAACCATTGGCTGTGCCATAATCTCTCTGACAGGCTCCCAAAACAGCCATTTAGAAAACACTTTTCCAATGCCCTTACTGACTGCAACGGGGTTTTTTTTTTTAAGCGCAGCACACGCTGGTGCTCTACAAAGCGAAGAGCAATTAGGCTTCCCACAGAATATCGGCGATGGGTGTACAGACTAGCATGGTTTGTAAAAAAATGTTAAAAAGTATTTTCCTACGCCGGTATAGTAAATTCTATGCTCGTTCGGTGGGAGCGAGGACAGCAGACTCAACAAAAACGGCAGCGGACTGTGCCGAACAGCCATCCATGTCTCTGTCTCTCTCTGTCTCTGTCTCTCTCTTCTCCACATCGTCATTTTGTTCTCCTGAGCCAGTGTTATATCGAACCGGAGCAGACTCCTCTGAGAAACAAATGCGATCCCACGTGCTGGTAAAGATTATATGTGCTGGAAGAGATCCCATCTTCTGGAAGAGATCCCATCTACTGGAAGAGATCCCATTGTTACATTACTTGTCATAGAGAAGACCAAAGGTACTTTTGTTTGCAGTTCAGTTCGTTTATTAGACATACTCCGTACAACCGTCTCTATATCCATCCCCTGCACCGGCGTTCCGGCCAGTCCAGCGTCCGAAAAGCCAGAAGCAAAAAGCCCCATCCCTGTTCGTGCCAGCCTCTTTATACTCCCTAAACTAAGGACTAAGGGTCAGGTTCCCATGGGCAGCTGGGCCCTCCTGACTGCTGTAGTTTGGGTTATGCTGTCAATGTACTTGTGTGACCGAGTGCGAGCAGCTCAAAATAGTGTGTCTGACCTGTCATGCATGTCCACACTAGGCAGTCTGAGTGTATTGCAGGTCAATTCCCAGCCTTGTCAAATATAGAATGTGCTATAGTTATGTGTCCTGCGTGTATCCCCTAAATACCACACATACCGCTTATTACGCATATTGTTATACCATGATTACGCATTGAAAATGGGAAAAAAGCAAAGGCGCCCGGCCATGGGCTTCAACCAAGTGACTGACGAAAAGATGTCGGCTGCAGCCATTGTTTTAAAGAAAAGGAAGTTGTTCCTTTCTCGTTTCGCTGAGTTTTACCAAGGACGAAGGTTATAAAAGTACAGGGGTGGATTATGGGGAGGAGCCATGTCCCTCCTCTCCCCAAGCAGGGAGCGAGAGCGGTGGACGTTAATAATAACAATCATCTAAAGTGTTTATAAAGCGCCTACCCTTCATCTAGGCTTATATTACGTTTTTGTGCAGGCAGTTAGAAATGGCCAAGTTGCATTCGACCAGTCCTTAATGCCGTTCAGGTGTATACTTTTATCGTTTTCGTTATCGTTTATGAAGCATTTAGGATTGAAAAAAAATGCAAAAAAGATTTAGAGAAAAAGACAGTTGCTGTTCGCTGGGTGTGCAGCACTACGTCAGCTGTCGTCACATTAGCAGGTAGTCCAACCAACATGGCCACGCATTTCAGACATCATACAAATGGTTTTTTTCTACTTTTGAAGACATCCACAAAATATGCATTTGTTTATTCGGTGCCAATTTTGGTTCCCCCGCCCCTCTCTCCAAAGACCCCCTTTCTCTCTCATGATCATATACACCTACACATGCACAAACGCCCGCAAATATGCGCATGCGCACGGCCTCTGGACGTCAGGAAGATTTAGCTACCTACAAATGCAAACTTGTGTAATGTTTGAGTTGCTTAAGGTCCTACTGTATTATTTGCTGAAAACCCCCTGCAGATGTTTGTGTATGAAATGCTAGAAACAGAAAAAAACGATATACATATATATGCTTTTGGAGTAAATTTATTTTAGTTTTATTAGCAATTTTACATCTTCCTCCTTGGTATAAGTACGAGATGACCAGTGATGGTTCGAACTTACGGAAGACATATAATAATGATATGATTCAGTCTGCGTACGTACTTTTTATTGTGCTGTGCGAAAGAGAGCTATAGTCTTTGAAGAGATAATGACAGCGAGCAAGCGGAACAGAGTTCATTACAATAGCATGCTAGTGATTCAGCAATATAATATTTTCCATACGTTGTAAAGTATCAGTACCTTTCTTTAAAATAACCTAGTATATTTCTTTTAAATTACTGAATTTTCCACACCACATTAATTTCCCTTGAAAGTTCTTGCTATGTACGCTCACGAGAATGCCGGATTTATGTCCCTTAATGGACTCTTGTATACCGGTAGTGTTGTCTTAACGGTTGCTAACCAATGCCCCGCTACCATCACTAGGGAAGCACCTCCGCTGACTGTGTAGCCGAAAGGGAAACAAGAAGGTTCTGCACGAAGACAGATCGCTCCCCCACCCTCCTTCGGGGATCAGCATCACTCCGAAGCCCAGCAGGAGGTCTCTGAGAAGGTGAAACTATCTTTCTCGAGCAGAAGATCGCGATGGAAGTCTCGGGCTCAGCCGAAGTTCTCAGGAACACCGTGAACACGGTGAAGGCCGACATCAGAGACATTCTGCAGTCAGGGAATTTCTACTGCACAGAAGAAATCGCCCGCGAACTAACAGCTATTGATAACGGAGTGGAGCATCTAAGACTGGACAACACCCTCCTGATGTCCGATGAGTGGCGAAACTGTTTCCGGCCGTCAGAAACAAAACACTGTGCAGATGGCAAGTAACCATTCAGTAACTGCATGACTGTGACGTACCCTATTATTAATAGTATTAAGGGAAGGATATAGTGAGCCGGACACGAAGACTTTGAGCGATTGAGATGTGTGCGAGCGCTCGCGCGCGTGTGTGATATATATATATATATGTGGTATATTTTTGAAGTTTGGCTCCCAAAAGTAAGTTTTGTTGCAGATTATACTGTCAACAAGAGAATGGTGGCTTTCCTTATCGTCTGATGAAAAGCAAACTTTATTCTTCTCTCTTTCTCTTTTGTCTGTTCAATGAGAAAATGGATGCTGAATATCACTGGTCAACACTGAAATTGTTACTGACTTAAAAAGGTCCTAATCTGTAGTATCTTTATTGGTGTGCTGAACACAAATATGACCATGAGAATTTTTTTATTGGCTCTCATTTTGAAGATCTTTCATATAGTTCATTTTCTATGTTTCACAGTGTAAATTTATCCAGTAGGACTGTAACAACATCCTAAATAAGTCTAGAATGATGTAATATTGCATCACATTGCATCATACCATCATGCACACATCATCCAGAGTTGATCGCATCATTTTCTGATGCCGTGCAGTACTACTGCCAGGCGGTTGTTGAAGTAAGCTGGCATCAGCAGTGTACTATATAAAGCCCAGTCGGAAAGGTTGAGCATTTAAAATATTTCAGACTTTGTGCGATACAGTTTAAGCTACTGTTACATAAAACTGTTATTATTTTATCCAGAATAATACAGAACACTAATGCCTCGAAAGTGCGTTAATACTGTGGACAATTTTTGCTATATTTGTGGGGAAGTGACATTTGCCAACCAAAAGAAAAGTATCACTTCTCAAGTGAAGAAGGCGTATCATCTTTACTTCGGATGCAAGATTGGCGACCAAGACTAGCCTTGGGCCACGGTTATGTGCTGTGCTACATGTACAACACAGCTTTCACAGTGGTTGAATGGCAAAAGACCATCAATGCCATTTGCAGTCCCCATGGTGTGGAGAGACCCAAACAACCACACAAATGACTGTTACTTCTGCTTGGTTCCTCCTCTTTCTGGCAGAATAACGAAGCAAAATAAAGTTGACAATAGTCTACCCAAACATTCTGTCTGCATTGAGACCAGTTCTACATGGTGAGGGACTTCCTATTCCAGAACCTCCAGCNNAATATTCTCTTGATTCAGCTGATGAGGACGAGGGTGAACTGACCTGGTCCGTCAGCATGCAGTGATCCAGATTTTCACTGTGGTGCATCATCAACAGAAAGGATGCTAATCTGCTATTCTGTTTTGATACTGAGGGCCTCATGAATGCCTTAGAAATGACTCATGACCCACAAGAATGGAGACTATTTCTAGACTCTTCAAAATTGAGTCTTAAGGCTGTGCTTTTTCCCAGTGGAAACCGTCTTCCATCTATTCCAGTGGTGCATGTTGTCCACATGAAAGAGACATATGATAACTTAAAGCAGCTACTGAATTCCATTGAGTATAACAAGTACAGCTGGGGCCTCTGTGGTGATTTCAAGGTAGTTGGCCTTTTAATGGGACTGCAGCAGGGACCGGACTTTTCCAGCTTTCTGATACCTGCATCAAAAATTCCCTCGACTCAGTGAGGCAAAGATTAAAGAGGGAGTTTTGGCGGGTCCTCAGATTTGAGAGCTCTTCAAAGATGACCAGTTCAACAACTTGCTGCAGTGTGATGTGAAACAAGCATGGAATGCTTTTCGCCTAGTGTCTACAAACTTTCTTGGGAATTTTAGGGCAGAAAACTACAAGGAACTAGTAGAAGACATGCTGATGCAGTATCAGAAACTCGGCTCCAAAATGTCTCTAAGGATCCACTTCCTTCATTCCCATCTGGATTTCTTTCCTGACAACTGTGGTATGGTTAGTGATGAACATGGCAAATTTTTTCATCAAGATATCACAAAATGGAACAAAGATACCAGGGAAAATGGTCCACTACCATGCTGGCTAATGACTACTGGACACTCCCCAGAGATCCTCCTGAACAGCTGTACAAGAGACAGGCAAAGAAATCTAAGAAGTAGTCTATGACTTGATTTTTTACAGGTATTAACCATAGGCCTATTACTATTGGCATGCATTTCGTGATGTAAACAATAATTATTGCAGAT
This sequence comes from Lanistes nyassanus, assembly GCA_004794575.1. Taxonomy (NCBI): domain Eukaryota; kingdom Metazoa; phylum Mollusca; class Gastropoda; order Architaenioglossa; family Ampullariidae; genus Lanistes; species Lanistes nyassanus. Next base: position 153,209 of record SMGT01008600.1, read on the forward strand.
TACAAAAAAAACTATAGCCAATTTTGCACTTTGACTGTCATATTCATGTTGAGCACATAAAAATTGATAAGAAATGACTAATTTTATTTCAATAACATGACTTAAGTAAAATGTTGTTGACCGGTGATATTTACAGTAAACCATGCTGAAATTTAGGTCAGTTAGAAATACATTAACATCTAAATCAGGGCTTAACACTGCCAATTGCCTGACCACCTGGGGCAACCAAAACTCTTTTTCGGGCAAGTAATAACTTCATCTTGTTGCCCAACCACGCAAGTGAAAATTTTCAGGACTGTGTCTATTGCACTGACTCCCAGTTGTCACACAGCCGGCCTTCCATATCTACAGCCACTAGCGGTAGATCAAACAATGCCTACTAACATTGTGCAATGAGATCCTCTTGTTGGTGGGCAGAGGGAAGTGAGTTAAGAGTCAGGCAAGTGAGATGTGGAGTTGGGCAAGTAGAATTTTTGACTACTTGCCCAACAGGGCAAGTGAAAGGTTTGACCGTTTTTAGCCCTGTAAATGATCACAGTATGTGAAGGACACAAAAGTTCTGCATAAAAGTGTATGTCAGCCAATGGTCAAGCATGCACTGGAAAATGCTGGGCACATAAAGGCACAAACTTAAAAAAATGGAGCTGTTATACTCGCTTTATCCCTGTCCAATAAGGGTCTTTCCTAGAAACTATAGCAGCTTTACCAAAATTACATAATTTTTATACCTGAGAATTACCTAGATGTCAGGATTTTCCCATCGGATGCAATGCACTAAGATTTTGTTTTAGCATTTCTTACATAAGCATCTGAAGTTTTAAGGAGCGGGCATTTTCAGCAAATAACACCAGTAGGAGCTTGTACAAATGCAAACACTACACGAGTTTGCGTCTGTAGGTGACTAAACCTTCCAGATGTGCAGGTGCAGCTCAGGTGCTACGCAAGGCAGTTGCAAACCTGTCTGACATCAAGACCAGGATGAAGGCTGACACGCTTCGGGAGAAGAAGGAGAACGAATTGAGAGAGCTGCACCAGAGGACAGTAACCACTCTGCACCAGATACAGAAGGTCTGCATATGTTCTGTACAACATGCAGCCTCTCTTTCAGCACAAAATATGAACTACAGACATCCTAGATATGAACTCCCAATTCCATTTTGTGCCGCCTAAAAACCTTTACCTACTAAGTTTACGGGACAGTCATGTAGTAAATCACTTCTCACAAGTTTGCTCACATTACACATATACATAGTAATGGTATCTGTTACCTTCCAAAGAATTAAAGTCTTTCTGTCCATCATCTTATATTATTCATTCAATTGCAGGACATGGCACCGTACACGCACAGTGCAAATGACCGTATCAAGCTGTTTGGGGACCACATCGGTGTAACTGATCGTTACACAGGTTACCGCAACAACCTGACACGAGGGTCACGTGAGCCATTCAAGATGGAAACCTACTGGATGGATAAGGGGAGTGTAACTGGCTTTATGAACCCTGTTTCCCGGCCTCAAACAAGTAAGCACAATGGTATGGCAGTAACTGAGTGCAAGTGAAAGTATGCATGCATGTTGAAGCGGGTTGGTCATTTTAAAAGGAAATTGCTTGCCCATCACAGTGATACCCAGCTGAAGGATATGGGGAGAACAAAGGGATCCTGTCACTATATAATGTACTGCAACATCCACCAAACTGACAGATGCAGTAAGATGGACAGTGCATACTGGCAGTAAAAGGATCTGTGAATGGTCACATCGAGTCTTTATGTTTGAAATAGAAAATACAAGAAACATGGGTATCATACATATGATCCAGTTACCTCAGCATGCACACACACATATCCTGCACCATTCATCACTTACCACATGAAGTTCTTATTAAAGTCACAGCTGTGTCGTTGTTTTCAAGTGACCAGTTGACTGCCTCAGTGGTCTAATGGTTAAGGCATTCGCTTCCGAGGTGGGAGGTCAGTGGTTTGCTACCTGGCCAAGTCATACCTAAGACTTAAAAATTGCCAATCTAGTAGGTGCCCTGCCAGAGGCCTGGCACTATAAGGAACAGTACTAAGACTTGTTGGCCCAGTGTCAGCATAATGTGAGTGGGTGGGACTGAAGCCTGTGTTGTGACAGTGGGCCCACGTTTGGCAACATGTAAAGTTTGTCTAAGAAACAGTCTGGACCTAGTTTGTGATAGGACATTAAGCAACAAATATTCCCCCCCTTTAAGTGACCAGTTCTTGACCCCTTTTTCTTTGTGTGAATATTTGAAGTCTTGTATTTTGTGAATTTTATCTTGTGTCAAAAGATGTTTGCTCAAATTTGGGTTTAGCTTCTTATAATATATATAAGCAATTTATTTGAATGGTATTTTGCACTCAGGGAGTCTTCAAAGTTGTTCTGTTTGGAAGGAAAGTGTTATCACCTTGCTGTGATTTAGCAGTGTGGGGGAGAGGGAAGGGAATTTAGGGGGAGGCAGTTCTGCAGTTTTGGTGTTGTGAACTGCTGGTGTATAGGCGATGTTTCCTTGCTTTTTCTTTCTTCTGGCTCTCTGCAGTCCCTGTTGCTGGCTTTTTAAATCAAAGCTAACATTCACTAATTCTCTTTACACTATATAATTGACTTCACTAATTCTCTTTACACTATATAATTGACTTCACTAATTCTGTTTACACTATATACATCAAGTTCACATCAAGGCCACTGATGTGAATTAAAGATAAGTCTTTCAGCCCATACAATTTTATGCAGGACATTCATAATGTTTTTACAATGAATTTCAATTTTCCTTTGAGTCTATTTTTTCTTCCTTTCTTTTGCAGCCCTGGGCTTTCCAGCAAGAGAACAGCAGTACAACAGACCAGTCTTTGAGCAAGTCAGCTTCGGCAGTGTTGAGCCACAAAATATTGGGACTCTCAAAAAGGAGATACGCTTCACCAATGGCAGGCTTCCCATGAGCATATCAAAAGGTGACTATATCCTTCACAGCTGATCTGTTTTGAAGCCGTGTGATATACCCTCTTACATAATTATAATTATGGCCTTCTATTGCTGCTACTGATAGGCAATCATGGATGAAGACAAAGTAGCCATAGCTTCTGTTTTATTGGTGTTTGCAGGTTACCGCACGATCGATAGTCTGTACCCACGTAGTAACACCATGGAACTTCCAGGCACACGTGTAGGAGGCGCTCCCAACTTCAGTGAACACCTTTATGATACATGCGCTATCAACAACTGGAATGCCACGCAGAACAGTTTCCCTTTGAAGACAAACCGTGAGGCCCATATAGCAACCATGGGTAGCGGTGTCAGAAACTTGTCTGTTCAAGAGCAGGCTGGCATCAACACTACATTCCCAGGCAAAACTGAGTACACGGTGCGCTACACCTCACCTGGTGATTCCAAGACAAGCGACTTCATCATCAACCCCCAGCCTGATCTCCACATCTATGGTCGGCCCTTGGGTTTTGGTCGCTATTTTCCACTCTCTACAGAATACCAGAACCGATATGAATGGCCTGATGGGAATAAAATCTGTAAACTACCATGGCTGCGGAAATAAGATTATGAAGCAATGGCTATGCTCCTGGTGCAGAAGCAGAATACAAATTAATCATGGGGGAAAGAAATACAAGTGTAGTCTGTGCCTACTAAAGAAGAAAAAAAACAAGCCAAAAAAAACTGTTTATGATAGAGTCTTAAAATTAGTGAACTGTAGCAGTCTTCGTGGAAAACTTTGGAATGTACAGAGAGGTGGAGATGCTGTAGCATAAGCAGGAGTTTAAATATGACAATTTTTAGGACCAGATTGGAGAATTATTTGGCCTCAGTCTACTAGACTGAAGACATTTGACACACCATAGCAAGGTTTTTGGTGTGCTAAATGCACTTGTGAGGGACAGATGAGCAGTGACCATATACCCATTTAGCAGAGCATGGACCATTATAAATATACGCTACCTGATGAAAGCGTCTGGGTTGGAAGATTGAAACAAGACGGAAGGAAACCCACTTGGCTTGGATTTCTCAGCAGCAAGACACTTTTTTTCTGCCTAATAATTTGCACATGTGGTTTTGATATATACTTGCCTTTCAATTTTTGGAGAGAGGGAAAATGTCTGGGACTCCGATTACATAAATAAGGCTGAAACAGATATTCTATTCATGCAAGTTATCCAGATGATGATGAACTGGTTTTTAATGCAGAGTGATGCAGAACGTTAAGAAGCTCAGCCAGAAAATAGAACATCCCATCAGCCATAAACCTTCATTTTATTAATAACAAATTTCTATGAATGGAGACATGTCTGCTTCTGCTCTTTTTAGCTTGGCAAATGAAGTGTGGCATGTAACAAATGCCTTAGAAAATTTTGTAGTTTATATCAGACTAGCCAGGGAACCCGGCGCTCCTGGGGTTTTCCTTATCCCGACCACCCCTACCCCTTCCTTTGCCTGCCATCTCCCTGTTGTCAAGCAAGGCAAGGGAAAGTACTCTTTGTACAAAAGGGTAAAGACTGTGGTGATCTCCCTTGCACGCTAATCGCTGTGTGCATGACTTGTTAAGGGCGTTGTCATATTTATTTCAATTTTAAGCCTAGGTACACGGTTGAAATATGGCCTATGACTGCTGTGAAAGGGAATTCGCTTACCGAATTTGGTGTGGATTGGTTCAGGCATGCAGATTTGTATAAGAAACAAACCCACCCACCCAGGAGTTCTAAATGCAACAGGAGAAGGACTGGAGACAGGGAAAAACTGACAGCAGATGGCAAAGAAAGAGATGAAATGTACATTTCTTTTCTAATCTTTTGTCCTGAAAACATTGTTTTCTTGCTTCTAGTTCAATTATGACTGATGGCAGTTCTTAGTGATATTTAGTGTTGACAGAACACTATTTGGTTATGAACATTTTATTTTAGAATCCTAGTGAATCCTATGATTTTGTTGGGGTTTTTTTCTTTGGCGTTAACATCTGTAACTTTTATGCTTCAATTTTGTGTAATATCATATTTCATGTACGCACAATGCTGTCTTGTAAATAAGGCATAAGTAATTGCAAATCCCCTCACCATTAACATATTAACACTTCCACAGTTTCTGCTCTTTTCCCTATGTGTGGATATTTATTTTAAAAACTAACAGTAATCCACCAGTAAACAGGCAACAAGAAAAGTGGAGACAAAAAATAGTACTTGCATAAGCCACAATATAAAACAGCCAGAGCATATGAAATTCTTGGAATTTATCAGCTTTGAACAGAAGCTTGTATGTGCTTATACACTGCCACAAGGATATCTATATAAACACATCCTCCCCTCCTCTCTCTCTCTCTCATACCCACACATGCTACCCATATACAAAGTTGTACAACTACTTTCACATTGTGAAATCAATTTTGACACTTCCCACTCTGAAGTGTAACAATAGGAGCTTTTTAACCACATCAATCAGGTCCTCTGCCTACAATGTGCACTTTGTCCCTTTTGACTGATTTCCAATTACTTGTGGCCTTTTTATTATCTACAAGGCTAACACAAAATTTATCGTAAAAAGCATCTCGTTCAATTACAAGAACACACCATTTCACCATCACAAAGTCTCTGTCTGCAAGCTGGCTGAGCTGTTCTGTGAACACTGTGGAAATTCCAGTTTCTCAAAAATTTCTTTCTGGACTTTGAGGTATTTGGAGACTTCATTAGGGTCGGTCAGAACATGAGATGGCAACTGTTGATTTAAGAGAATCATGAAAAAGACACTGACCTATACAAATGTAAAACTAACAATAAAAAAGTAATGATTGGGTTCTATACATAAACATAATTTAAGCCACTCATAATTACTATTTTTTTTAAAAACCCTAAAACAACAATACTAAATAATCCACAAGATATCTGCAATCAATAGGAACTGGTCATTTACAGGGGAGTTTATTGTGCTACTGTTAGCAACAGCTGAATTATCTCTATCATTAGCAGAACTTGGAACAGGTGGGGCAGACAGGCAGATCGTGCTAATCAAGATGTGAAATATGCAAATGTTGAAATAATCACTTACTTTCAGGTTGCTAGTCACCTCGTCTTTGCTGGTGTATTCTCTGAGCAAGTAGTTCCAAGAGATCTGAAAACATTGTGGCTTATGCATCAATGTCTGAATTTACTCTGGGTACAGTTCTACTTGCATCATAGTTGCAGTCACCAAACTTGATTACAAAGGACATAAATTTGACAGTGTGATCTGTGAAAGACTTCTTAATCTTGAAGGTGTTTTCACTGCATCAGAAGCCCTGTGACCCCATAAAATTAAAAATGAAAGATATGACACAAAATAGTCCATTATTTTCCTCAGCTCTTCTTATTGATCCACTAAAAAAAAAGAACCTGACCATTAACACTATTAACCCAAGGGCATCACTGCGCTGGAAAAGTGGCGGCCGGTGTATGTCCGTAGCGTTGTCATCGCACTTGGATTTCGGCGCTATGCTCACTATTTTGTGCCGACTAAAAACACGAAAGTCGTTCACTGGAAAGGGATGTCACTCATGTTTTCCTATTCTAGAATCATTTCTCTATAGAGTTTCTTCCCTTAGACCACAACCTAGACAGGTTTTCAGAGTTCTGTGCTCTTTACAATGTGCTACCTCGTGAGTGGGCAAAACTGACGGGCCGCCATTTTCGAATGTCTGGTCACAAATGTTCGAAAATTTATCGTCCGAAGACAAAAAATGATCCTCACTGGAAAGACGAGAAATTTGTACGGATTAAATTTCTGTGGATCACAAGTGCTGCAGACGGCTGTTATACGCGATCAAGTGTTTGGTGTCAATAAACACATACACTTTGGTTAAGTAATTTAACACAGTCTTCCACACACCGTCAGCAACAGACGGATTTCAGGCAGGAAAATTCTTTTTTCCACCTCAATTGATCTTTCCAACAACGTTCGAAGTATGTTTCTTTCATAGTTTTTTTTTTAAACAATTTTTCGAAAATCGGTAAAATTGCAACAAATCACCCCAAAATGCTGTGACTGCAGCGAAGTCGCGCATTGTAGGATGCGCGATTAGATTGAGTTAAAGAGACTAACACAAGCCTAACTTTTAATTATTACCACAGTGCCCTTCGGTAAATACAAGAAACTGAACTCACAAATGGCACACACCTAGAAATAAACCCCCACCCAACTGAAAAAAAAAGTCGCTAGAGTTTTACCTACCTCATGATAGATCCTTGTGTCATTCACACGCACTAGGACCTCATCAACTCTCAGAAAGAATCTCAAGAGAATGAAGAAGCTGGTAGGCATCACTCTCTGCAATCAAGTGATGCAGTTGATCATTTGGATCTTCAAACCTTACTCTCAATGTCAGATCTACTATTTCAGGCATTAGTAAACATGACAACAAAGTGTCAAATCCACAAAATGTTTTTTTCTTCTATAACTAATGTAGGGAGACATCGCTCAACGGCCTGGTACTTCCAAACCCACTGTCGGTGATCTCCCTTAGAGGATAATGTAGGTGGAATGAATATCCCATTACTTGCTCTATGCAATGGGTTGATACGAATACCACCATTTTCCCAATTTTCCTAAAGAACCTAATGACAGAAGGCAATATAGGAAAAGAGATCTATAAAACAAAGGGTCACTGTAGTGTAACCGACTGCTTTCAAAACAAAAACCAAACTGGTGAATAATCTTGAGTTTAAATCTAATTTTCTTCTAAATAAAACAGCTTCAAAAAATCTTACATTTAAATGTACACCTACATCCCTGATATACTGTCCTAAAGTCACCTACAGGTGACACTCTACCTACTGCTGCAGTTTACATGAATGTCTTTAATTTCTATTCTTCTTTTTCTAATCTGAACGCATGCATCTGCATTCATGCAATCAGACATGCAACCATGCATGTCAGTGTGCTCTCACACATACTTCCATTTAATTTCTTGTTTTAAGAAGTCTGCTAATTGAAATAGGTCATGCACTCGATGGACAAAACATATACCATATTACTTTGAAATACTGCTGAGCACCAAAGATTTAACATGCAGAAATAGTCTCATATCAAACACAACTATAAGATGCACATCCACAGTACAATTTTATAGATATCAAACATAATAGAAAGTACTTTTAAAAAATTCAGATTTTGCAAAAATGAGTAGATGGAAAATAAGGTTCCGGCTGCTTACTATTTTGATGCTAAGGATAGAACAGCCATTGTCAGACAGCTCATCCTCAAAGAGAACAATGTCATCATAGAAACCAATGCGCTCTCGTTGCTTTAGCTTTTCTATGTTGATCCGCTCAGTCGTCTCAGACACCTGAAAGAATGTATTTGATATTTTTCAACTTTTTGTTATCTCTTTACACTGACGCCAGGAAGGAAAGATGAAAAAAAATGTATACCCGATTACTCAATATCTATAAGTACTGGCCATTGCCTGTCTTTTACATATTTTGAAACATAATTAAGGTTAGCTAGCATCCCTAACAAATATTTCAAGTGTTTTGCACACTCTCTGGACCCAATTTATTTTATCCGAACCACTGCATGCAATTGCATGGCTCCACACACACATACACAAACGTGTGCGCAAACACATGCACATGCCATGAATGCTAATGGAACAAAAGATGCAGCCACATGATAAAAAGATTACATTTCTTCGATGACCTATAAGCTAAGTATGTAACACAAATCTTAAACTCTTTGCATTCAGTAGATTTCTTCTCAGATGCTCCACATTAGGTTTTGGTAGCTTTACGTCATCCAACCGATGCAGGTTTGTTGTCAGTACTGAAACAAAATCTTTTTGATAAAAACTATACAAAGAAACCTGTCAGTGTTACTTTTATTTCGCATCCTGGCTGAACATCCAGAGTTCCCCTGTAGTCTGTGGTGAAGGTCCAGTCATATGGTCTTATCACATTTTGTATGTGTTCACAATCTGCCCTGTTCAAGACATAAAAATATGTGAAGAATCAGAAGATTATAATTTTGCCATACAAAATGCTTATCTTGTATCATGTTTGTTCATGCATATTCCTCCAGGATATCTAGGAAATTTCATTTTCATTTAAGGTTGCTTCCCACAAAGATACTTCATATTGATAATGAACAGGGCTTTACCTTGCCTCTTGCCATGTTCTGGAGGCAGCCACCTTCAAGTGATCATGGTGTGCATCAACCTTTCGAAGAGCATCAAGGGCACTGAAGTGCAAGACGAAACCTGACTGATGTGAAAGACGCAGTGTGTTCTCTGCAAATATCATCTCTGGGACCTGGGGTAACTCCAGTTCACTCTCAAATCTGTTGCAAAACCAGTAATTGTTAGCATTGTCTGCTCTGTATTTTTCAGAACAAGGAAATCAATGAATCGTACCATATATGCATTAAAAGACAATACTGGAATAAATTTAGTTCAAGTAATTTTGGACATTTTAGTAGATTTTGTCCAAGTACATTCCATTCTGTTTCCAGTAGCTGTTGCATGCTGCAAACATTTCCTAAACAACTTCCATCAGCAGCATTTCTACCATGTGCACACAGTGGCTTCAAAATGGTATTGCGCTAGGTATTGTTTGGTTGTTTTTTTAACTTGGCACTATTCATCCATAAAGATATATCTAATTAATGTATTCCATTTTAGAAAAAGAAAAACAAGTGACTGTCGCTTGGAGGAAAATCCAAATTAAAATTAAAAACAAGTGTCGTCCTGATGAAGGGGTAGTGCCACGAAACATGTAGATTGTCTTCGTCTTTGTCCTGTTCTAAGTTGGTCCAGTTCCCTTGTATTCCATTTTATTTATTCCAGGCTCAACTGACCTTTCCCTTTCTGGTCCTTCTGATTTCAAAATATGGGATTTTACTGTGGTCACCTTCCATGGTCCAAACTCTGCTTCCTGCAGCAGTGGTTCGCGGTGCTGGTTAGCCATGTAAAGAAAGTGATGGCTAGAAAACTATACCCACGGAGAGATTAGAATGTGTCCAGCTTACTACAAGGTTGCAGAATATGAAGATCTGTGATCAGGACTTCCCATTCCTATTCAGCGTGCGCATTCTGACAAAGCAAGCAAAGAAATTTAGTAATGCAACTGACTTTATAAAGCTATTATCATTGATTATGATTAAACCCCAACGCTAAGCCATGATGACGGAAATTTCAAATTAAATTCAATTGGCACTGGCACAGTGGCAGGCTTTTAATATAGGCTTCATGAAACTCGCCTAGTTCAAAATTCTCTACAAAATCATAGACGTATAAAACTTAGAAATTAATAGTTTACCCCGAATATAACAGTTATTACCCACAACTTGAAGAAATTTTCATATCCACTCCGTAATTAAAGTTGTCCACGCTTGAGGAGGGGAACAAGCAAGCAAACTCGTTACTTTGTTTGAGAACGAGCAATTCGAGAACAAAACTTTTCAGGCATATGAGCTTTTCTTAAAGCGTTAACTATAAAAAAAGCCTTTAAATGACGACTAAAAGAAAATTTACTAAATTTAATTATATTATTTTTTCACATACTAAGATACAGATTCACACTCTAACCTTTTACCTGTTGTCCACACCCGGTTAACGTTTTCAAACACCTCGCTTACAATAACTAAATAACAAAAGGCGAAAGGCAGAAAATACTTAACAACGGAACTTTTTCAGAAGAAAATTGAAAGGTACGACTGGAATGAACTGAACAAATTTATCACAAATCCAATTAAATTATAGTGTGTTAAGCATGTCATATAAAACATTTTATTTATAAAAATTCGAATTAATCAGATTCCTTAATTTGAGGCAGGATCGAGGCCTCTCTGTCTTTTCTGTCCGAACTCGTAGATTACTCTTTTATTTTGCCACTAATCGTCGTAGTGATTATTGTTCTGAAACAGTGAAAGGAAATGTCTGGGTAAGGAGAGAAAGATCGAAGTGAACTTTATATAAATACCTTAATGTCTTAGTAAGCAGATATGTTCCTTTAGAGCTAAAAATATTGTTGTGAGTTGACACAATTGTCATGGCAGCAAACCGAAATTGCAAAGTCAACCCCGGCGATTGATCGGACGAGTATTAAATAAACGGCAACGGAGATACGATAATTTCAATATTGAAAATAACGGGGAAAACAGAATATACTTCTATTCAGACAAGAGCAGTTGAGATCGAGGATGTTATTTTTGTCAAATACAACTATTACATTAAAATTTTTCAAAATGCATTTTAAAAGAAAAATCAATAGATATGCTGCAATTATAGCATGGGTTGTCGATCATGTCTCCGGCAGTGACAATTAAGCCAAAAAAGACTGAACGGACTTAAGATCAGGATTGAGGTAAAGGGAAAAGAAAAAAGTAATAATCGAGAAGATAAAGAAAAAATGAACAAAACAATGAGGGAAGTTGGGGGGGGGGGAGCAGAGAAATAGAATAAGAGAAGCGATTAGACGAGGATTAAAATACAGAAGTGGTAGATGGGTAGAGGGGATAAAGTCGTAGCAGAGCAAACGAAAACTTATATATAGCTGGTGGGTAATTGAACTTGGTGGGGGGGGGGGGGCTTGGGGAGAGACAAGAAGAATATGAAAGTCAGTTACGAGAAAGGCCGTTAGAATCGAGAAGAGCGGTCAGCCCCGACGTCACTATCTAGCAAGCTCCCCCTCCTCGTCCCCGGTAATACTTACAGCTGTCAGTCAGACCGGTGAAGAGGACTCAAAATGGAGCTGTGACGTACGAAACACAAACTCCCGGTAAGCGATTAGCTCGTGTCGCGATTAGCACCGCCGAGTTTGCTCTCGGAAAACGCATGTGCTCCAAATGTGTGCGTGTCTTTTATTTTTTATTTTTTTTATTTTTTTTTTTTACCTTCTACCAGCACATGACATCTCTTTCGTCGCGGAGAAGTCTGGTAAGGCGCGGTAATGTAACGGCGTCTGTGTATGTATGCACAAGAGACGACAGATCGAGAGACAGAGCGCGGAGAACAGAATGGAAGAGGAAAACGAGATTTTAAAAAATAAGTAAGGTAGAGAGCGGTGGAAGGACTGTCGGAGAGATCGATCAAAAGAAAGTGAGAAGAGCGGCGGAAGAAGATAGAAACAAAGACAACGAGAGGAGGAAAAGAGAGTTTATAAGGAAAGAGGAGGAAGTTTTGAGAGAAATGATGGTGGGTAAAAGAATAAAAGTAGTGCTCAAGCTAAGCCTGGACTGGGGCGGAAGTGATTTACAAAAAAGAATTTAGCAAGCGCAGTATGGTGGTTGCTGGCGTCACACCAGGTGGCGACGTGTCACAGTTCCGCCATTCGTGTCACCCTGACCAGTTTTAGATCAGCAACGACCGACAGAGCACACGTTATAGGTGATTACTAATTGTATATAGGTCACCTGTCTCGAGTCTGCGTGGTGCATGATGAGTCACTAAATAGGAAACTGTCAAAGAGAGAAATGTGTTGCCCAAATTCGCGAGTGTTCGATACAGACTGAGTTTGAAAGCAAGTCTTTCTTCGACCTGTGAAACAATAAAGCTTACTTCTCTTTTCCATATGTACGTTTCACATCATGCAATTTATAACAATTCGTGTGTGTGTGTGTGTGTGTGTGTGTGTTATGTCTGCGCGTGTGTGAGTGTGTCTACTCACAGAAAGACCTGATGATAGCGCCAAAAATCGGGGCTCCGCCATGGCCGCAGAGAGAGTAGATTCTGGTATACTTCAGATTCTGGACGACATCACGGTGCATGCAGGCGCCGACGTGCTGCGATCTCACCTGCAGAGATGTTCCCGCCAAAAGCTGGAAGCCTGGCAGGACAGCCGAGGTCTGGACTTGCTGCACCACGCCATCCTGGAGAACAGCTACGTGGTGGCCGGCACGTTGTTCGCACACGGCGTCTTCAAGCCGCCGCATGAGCCGTCAGCTGCGTGGTCCTACTTGCACATGGCGGCTGCGCTTGGGTGCCGCACCATCTTGTCGCTGCTGCTTCAGGAGCGACCGTACGACAACAAAAAGGTGACCGAGGGCCCTGAGAACAGTCGCATATGGTGGTTATCTCCTTGATGAAGTATAGTCTATAGGAAAAACTAGGGATCGAGATTGTTTGGTTGTTGTACAGTCCTGGCGTCTGTGAAAGTCCGCCTTGAGAAGACGGACCGAGAGATCGAGTGAGCGCGGAGAGCGGAATGGTAGGGAAGAAGAACAGAGGGAAGTGAAAAGAAAAGTAGAATATATGTAGAGAGCAGCGAAGGAAAGGCCTTGTATTTGTCAAGGCAACAACGAAATGTATCTCGTGACAAGCGGGTGAAGGGTGTCCAGAGAATAGAAAGGGGAGGAATCCAGAATCCCCGAAGAAAATTAAACCCTGGACGGCCATATCCTTGTAAACAGATGACGCATGGAGATAAACTACATGCACCATGCAAGGGGACCTGAACCACGGTCCTATGCGTCTGTTGCAAGCACGCATTACCGCTGTGCTACAGTTCGCCGCTAGGGAAAGCGAGAAAGACGATCGAGCTGTTCATGTCGATCATTACTGAGCGTTAGGTCTCCTCATTCACCTTAATTTTCTTTTGGGTTTTTTTTCTATGATCGGACTAATCGAACTAACTCGTCCCTATATCTAATACGATTAGGCTACTGAAAGATACTGATCCGCTACCAATGAATGAATGAATGAATCCATTACTTACTGTCTCAGAAAATCAAATCATATTTATTTCAGGGCGACAAATTCTTGTCAAAACTTAGAAGTGTATACAGTATTTTCTTTTCTTTCCCCACATCTTTTTTCAAAAACGCATACACGCATGCAGACAAAAGGATTACACAGGTTCGGTAGTTAACTGAAGTTAAACGGAGCGATAAATCATTCATTAAAACATTGTTCACTTTTCCTCCACCTCGGATGACGACTTTCACCTATTTCATGCAGGTAGAATTAGACTGGGTCACGTTCAAACGCACCGTCATCCCTAAACTAAACGTCAGCAAGAGTGGACCCACCGTACTGCCCGCCACGGATGAGGAGCGCGGCAGCCCCGTGTGGCCAGTCGACGTGGCTGCCCGCTTCGGTCACCTGGCTTGCGTCAAACACATCCTCGACTTCCACATCGTTAAGGAAGCAGCTCCCGGCCGGGGGACGGCCGCTCGTCAGAACGCAACAGCTGGCTACCTGAACGCAGCCTGTCGCCTGGACTCGCCCTTCGCCCTGCGGCTGCTGCTGACGGAGGTCGATATGGAGGGCGAGGACGTACGGAACGCGCTGGACGTGGCGCTCAAGATGGCCAGGGCCGAGTGCGTGGACGCCCTCCTGCGGCACGGGGTCGACATCAAGCGGCTCTTTGGGGGCATGAACTTGTTCCACGTGCTGTTCGCCTACAGCAAGGGCTTCCAGCACAAGGCGCCTGGCTCGCACGACGACTCCCTGGTCACGCTGACCTCGGTGCTGCTGCGGCAGGGCTGTGACGTCAACGCCTGTCGGCCGTCGCGCACCTTCCCGCTGTACAGCCTCCTGCGCTGCGCGCGAATCGCCGACGTGGAAACGTCTGCTCCTGTTGTGCTGGCCGCATTGCTGCTGCTTTTGCAGGTGAAAGCTAAACCAGGGAGCGCCTAATGTCCGCATTGTGGATATCATGGTTGTGGGGGAAGGTTCAGGTTCTGTCTCTTTCTTGTTTTAATTTCATTGTAATTGTATTTTATTTTCTTATGTTTTCTCATGTTTAACTTTCTTGAGCAGCTTTTTCTGTGAATATTTTTCTTCTGTAGTGTCTCTGTTTCCAGTTTTCCCCCCTTATTATCTGTTGAACCCCTACTCATCCCGTTTGTTTTGTTTTATCACATTTTAGTTTTCGCGTGACCTGTGTCGTCTTAAGGATGATTTACCAATGATGAAGGTGTAATTGTCATCTTCAATCAACCGTAACGGCAACCCCATAGCTTCATTAAGCGAACATCGTGGCTGGGAAATCTGCTTAAGCGCTAGCTCGTCTGGTTATTGGTTCAGGAGCTGTGCTCTCGGATAGTTATCCCCCCTGCATGGTGCCTTGCTCAGGAAAAAAATTCCAAATCTTTGATGAAGACACTTTTTCGACATGAACACAGGAAGGGTGGAGGTGGGAGTAGCCTGGTTTGCTCATGCCGCTGACGTCATGTGCAGGCAGGGGCAGATCCGAACTTTGATGAGCTGGTGGTTGAAGAAGCTGTCCATGACGAGGAGCACAAGACTGCTTTCGGCAGGCAGCCGTACTCCTCGGCCCTCCACTGTGTGATGGACGCAGCCGTCAACTACGCAGAAGAGGTGGGTATGTTAATTTCTTTTCCAGACCAATAGGTTGTCAAGGCGACAACTGGCTGAATAGCCGCGAGAAAATCAACAAGATAACATCAGGCAGCGACAGCGTTGCTACTACCGCAAAAAAAGCAACCCCCCCATCCCTATTAAAGAAAACAACAAGAACCAAAAAGAAACCAATAATGACTTTATGTAGAAATGCATGCTGTTGCATACTAAGGCTAGTATACGGTGCTCGCAAGCACGCAGTGTGCGTTTGCTAATTTCATTTATCACCTGAATAATGTGTCTAGACGTGTATGCATGCTCGCGTGTTTACGTAAGTGTGGAATGGGGTTGGTGTGTATATGCGCATGTTTTTATTATGTGCATACCGTGTTTAAATTTTTTGCGTGCATATTTTCATATCAGTTTCTTCTGAAGTTATTGACAGACTGATGACATCAGTGCTTTATAATCGATAGGTTAACTACACCAATGTTTTAATGTTCATAAATTAATTCTTCCAGCTAATTAGAATGATGTTGTAATCAGTTAAACGATGGAGGCAGGATGTGCTGTAGGTTACAGACCCAGAAAACGTCGGGCGATACATGTACAAGTGTTGTGAACTGCTGCTGCGCCACGGGGCTGACCCCAGCTACATCGGCAAGTACCGCAATCCGCAAGGCGTGGTGCGATGCGGCAATGTGCTGCACGCCTTCGCAGAGACCTCGGCCCTGCTGGGGAACGTCGACACGGCCTGCCTGCTGCTGCTCTTGCGTCACGGGGCACGGCCGGACGCCCCCGTGGGCGGCGCGTACCCACTGACGTCATACCTTGACGCCCTCTACTGGCAACCTCTCGGAAGGGCGCCGACCACAAGTCAGGAAAGCCCCAGGGCCGAGCCCCCCGACGCCTCTCCGACTCAAAACCGTCGTCGGAGCTCGATTTGTTGCGAAGCGGCACAGGATTCCGACGTGGCGATGAAAGTGAGGCGCATGTGCCGGATGTTGAGGTTCATGTCGCACTCGGCGCTGCTGGGCTGCGAACGAATTCTTCGAGAGAAGATTGACGTTCACGAGCGGGCCCTGTCCGACCCGTCGGCTCCTGGACAGTCCTCGCTGAGAGAGCGCGGCGCTTGCTGGGGGCTGGGGCTGCAGGAGGTAGAGAAGCGCACGCGCACTGTGAGTTCCCTGCGGCGGGTGTGCGCTTTCGAAACTTGGAAGGCGTGTCGCTACCACGTGGGGAACGTGTACAAACTGCCCATCCCCAACGCTCTGGCCAGCGTGCTCTTGGGCCAATTGTGACTGACATCTGCATGCACCTCTCTTGAGTACTTCCTTTTTTGTATTTCAAGTTTTTTTTCACCACAGATTTATTCTTATAGGGCGGTCGAAGTTCCGCTAAAGCTTAAACGCACGCACGCATGCAAGTGGAATACGCATAGCTTGTTTATGTTGAAGTTCATGTCAAGAATGTTTATGCTTGCTTTTTATTTGCAAGAACAGACCTTGCCCAGGGAGTAAATTGCAAAGCTTTCATACAACCCACGTGATAAAGCAGTACAAACAGATCTTTAGCGACCAATACTCTCTGGGTGTTGCAGACTGAGGATCTTGGTAATCTGTGCAGTGATTTCTATGGCAGTCAAATGGAGAGAGATGGGTATTGCAAGTAGAGGGACAATTCTGAAGTTTTCTGAGAAACTGTTCAAATATGCTGAGTGATGATATTATATTTCTTTGTGTTCTTGACTGCTCGATCGTCTAACAGGAAGAGTGATGGGTGGTGCAGGTAGAGGGACCATTCTGGAGTTTTCTGAGGCGGTGTTCAAAGATACGGATTGATGATCAATACTTTATTTTCTTTGGCTACTCGTCTAACTTTTTGACTTTATTAAAATTCGATTAAACTGTCGTTTGCCCCTCCCCCCCCCCTCTCCAATAACTTTGTTGAAGCGTGCGTGTGTGCCTGAATAAAAAAGCGATGGGATTGGGGGAGGGGGTATCTCGGCAGTGATTGAGCCTTTTTAGGGTAAGAATTTCCGACTTCCAATTGTGGTTGTCATGTGATCAGCCATGTGATCGTTTTAGCCAACAGGCGCTGTTTTTCTTCCAGGAAGTTCCCAGCGTCTGTCGCGGCCTGGGCGGGATAACTGTACCACGCCTCTGACGTAAGCCCGTTTCTGAGAACGCGCCAAGCAGCACACGGTGGACGTTTGTTAAACAGCAAAACAATGGATATCAGACAACCATAAACAGCATGGCTTATCAACACAGTGCTGTCCATGATGCTTGTTAAACAGCAATGGATGTCAGACAATGAAAAGTATGGCTTTCAAGACTGCTGTACATGATAACTGTTGCCTGGATCATGTCAAACGGTCATTCCCCCTCCCCAAATAAAAACACCCGCACGCGAAACTTGATTAAAATTTCAAGAACGGCGTCGTGAAAGCATAAGCATCTTGTATAGTTAACATTAGTCTCACGGGTACTACACTGTCGACTAAATTTAACTATACCGAGGACAATTCCGGTACAAAAAAAACGGAAGATGGTAAATGATTCAACTTTTGGAAATGAATTCATTTGGTGTGTCTGGTAGCTACATGGACAACCCGTCTCCAGTCAGTCCAGTGATGCTCAGGCCCATCGTACACAGAGGATGAGATCGTATGCGCACGTGTCATTTTAACACCAATTGAGGCGATTAGAGTACTCGGCCTACCAGTCATCTCTTTCCTTCTCTCTTCCGTCTCTTTGTGTGTGACGTTTGCGTGCTGCGCGCGTGCACACGTATTAGAAGAAGAGGCTAAAGGGAAAGAATGAATAACGCTAAGCCAAGTTTATACATTACAGTCTAGAATTTTCCTTTAGCTTTCAATGTTCAGCAGTATCCTGCAATATCATCTTCCGCTTTTCTCACAACACACTCGACCCTTTTCCTGACACCCACGCACTCGATCTTCACACGCCTGTTGCACCCACACATAACCACGCACAATCCCGAAATTCAGTTCAAACAATTACAGTATGCGGTAATATCCTTCACCTAATGAACTTTATATTTCCGGTGATGAGCTTCCGAGATTCCGCCCTCGCTGTGAATGGTAGGAGGTCAGAGCACCACTTTCAACTTGCGCAATGACAGCGTTGGTGACCCGTTTGCACGCACTCTCGTCATCCCGAGTTCACAGCTCATCGACCGGCCTGAACACTGCGGTCTTTGACGCCTCCAGCAATTCAGACACGAGCTTACATTTTTCAAGCGCGCACGTGCAGCAAAAGACTCGGGACTGCTGTTCTTGTACCTCGATGACCCGAAAAAGCGGCCATATGCACCCACAGGCGCATATTCTTTGTATAAATTGTCCCACATCGGCGAACACACGCACTTAATTGTCACTCGCTCGGCGCACGTGCACACTCCCACACATGCGCGCGCGGGCTCACATACAGAGAGGTTCGGGGTGGGGGGGTGGGGGGGTGTGAGAGTTCGCTGGAGGCAGATTGACGCTCTAGATCAAGTTTGACGTCACTGCAGCTATGGCGACAAAATGGCGTACACGACCGCATTCGATAGGACGCGGCTGTGTGTGTGTGTGTAATTGTCGACCGACTTAAAGGTGAAGTCAGTCATACGTACCTATACTGGTGCTTTGAAACGGCCTTGTTGGCTGTCAGAAAATGGTGTGCGGAAAATCGAACAGAAAACTTAAGCCCACGCAGCATTATATGTACGTCTGCTACGATCGAGGCATTGGAGTTTAGGTAAACACGTGGGCCGCTCAGCAAGTTCTTGTACAATACATTTCTAGTGATCTCTCCCATCTGTCCTGTTTCCCCCTCATGACCGGAACAATATGCCCCCTATTTCGCGAAGGTGGCCGTGTGCGAGAGTTAGTCTGAAGCTCCGTAGAATCCAGGAAACTAAAAGACATAGAGACATAATTGGCCATCCTCTCGAACCAGCTGGTCCAGGCTTCAGACCACGTGACTTTCTGCGTCCCCTCAAAAGCTCGGACTGCATATTCCACGCACCCGCACTCTAAATATTTTAAACACTAATTACACGTAACAAGTGTTAAAGCAGGTGCAAAATATGTGCTGCGTGTGTAACTATTATGCAAGATGTGTGCTACATGTGTTCTAAGTGTTCTTAGCATGCCCCTACTTGACCGAACACTCGCTGCTGGCCAACATTTGGAACATTATCAGAACACCATTTATACATTTTCCGGCCCTTTGAACACTTTCGAGAACACCTTTTACACTAGTTTAGCACCAAGCGTTCTAGTTCAATGTAAGATGCGTTCCGTTTCGGTAAGAAACTAAGTGTTCTAACTTGAAGACTTCTTGTTTACAGTGTGGTTTTTGATATGTGAGAACCAGGAAGAATATCGAAGGAAAGAGGTATTGAGAATACGGTGGATGGGATAACAATTGCACTCCCTTCTCTGCCAGAAACTCGCTTGTTGTGAGGGCAGTGTGGGCTGCAGCATTGTCAGGATGATGTTAGGTACCAAGATCTGTGGTGGGATGAAGCTTGCACCAAGCCTCAAAGACTCTGGACAAGCAGTGATGGACGTACCGGTCAGTGTCAGGAACGCCTAGTACAGTTCATTTTTAAAAAGAAAGACATGAAATAGGGAGTTCAGCCAGCAGGTCAGCGACGGTTCAAACTGTCAAGAGTGACAGTATTTCACTTCGACTTTAAGAACAAAAGGTACTGCGTAGGCACAAAAATTGCTGAATCATTAGAGACAAACTTTCTAGAATTTTCTTGAACAACCAAATATTATGGGACTTAGACATCACGTAAAAGGATAGTATATTAGTGCCGGCAGCACCCCAAACTTTGCTTGTCCATTTTATCAAAGGTACTGAGCCTTATAGCAATAAACTCGAAGAATAGTGATAGGTTTCAAGTCCGAGAACTGGAACCCGAAGTAACAGAATTTGAGTTCTGTTGTTTAATGTATTTCCCCGAGAGGATATACATTTCAAGCAACTATTTGCAGAGTCGAGCTCTGGTAGTTACGAGTAGAAGACTGAGTTCGCGTCCGCTAGAGCGTCTAGGGCTTACGGACAGTAGTGCTAAGAGAGCGCATTTATAGACCACGTAGGAATCTGCGGATTTTCCGAGTTTGTCCCTGATTCCAGAAAGCCAAGCGACAAAGAACACAGGTTGCGAAGAGGTTAATACTCTTGTCTGAGTGTACATGAAAACGTCAACTTACGACTGCAAGTAAAGAGAGATTGAATTGTTACATTGAACGAAACGTTGAAATATTGGCTTGCTTTCACAAGAACTTTAGTTAAATATTCGACAACCACGACTGGACCAATAGGTCGTATCATCGCCCGTCTACATATCATCGCCATCTTCCACAACATCGCCGTCTTCAGTATCATCGCCCGTCTACATATCATCGCCATCTTCAACAACATCGCCCGTCTTCAATTTCACCGTCGTCTTCAGTATCCTCGCCTGTCTTCAGGATCATCGCCATTCTCCATATGTCGTTGTAATGGTCTTCGACTTCTGAGTTACAAGAACTTGTCTGGCACTTTTAAGAATGAACTGTGGATATTAGTGCTCCACATCTTACGCGCGGAACTGTAAAGGAAAAGTACTCGTTTTATCGACCAAAAACCTTCTTCTGGATTGTGTGACTGAGGAATATATCTGATTAGTGTGGCGTGGAATTATTACTCGAACGTAAGTGTTTTTAAAGTCATTTGAATAATTTCGTATTGTTCTGAAGTAAAAGGTGGAAATAGATCCACGCTTATGTTTCTTTCGGGTTGATTGACGCGTCTAACAAATTTTGAACACGAACACAGTACGCATTCAGACATACAACACACTTTCAATAAACTAAATTAAAGAGAGAGGAAAGTTGGGGGGGGGGTTGACACTTTGGTTTCTGACATTCAGAGGTGACTGTATGTCTTTCCTCGAGAGGCATAGTGGCAACATGCCCTGATTGCTGATTTGTCGAAGAAAGGGAGACCACTTGTTTCCCTGTGATTACTGTTCTCAGTTTGGTGGGAGAGAGGCTACCTGAAAACACCCAGACAGAACTCTGCTGCTTCGTTTCTAGATCGAACTGGTTCGTCTCCAGTGAGCATCTGCCATGGTGACTTTGACAGTCTTCGCTGAATGTCTCCAGCATTGCCGGCACCATTCGCTCGACCCTTCTTCTGTTCCCCACTAAAATCACGGGTTACCCAATGAGTGCAACGCTTGTTCACCTCAAGACGTTGAGTCAGCTGCTGCTTTTCCAAAGCCAAATGCCTCTTCAGTCTCCATGAGGGTGATTCGTGGATCTCCTCTCGTCAGTTTATCTACAGACTTGCTTAAAATGTAATTTTGTCGAGAAGTTATGAAGGTCGTTCGGAAATGGAATCTCCTTACCAATGCAAATAAGATTTTGTCTTGCAGATAGATGAATTTTAATTCCCAACCACTTATTTAAAAAAAAAGACTGGACTTCGTTAAACTGTGCTATGGGACCAGAATTATAAGAACATATACAAGCTTTTTAACGTAAGATATACATGCTGTACCTTTCAACAGCAAAAAGGAATGCGTTTTATATAAATCAAATCAGTATAACTCGAACGAACATTACTAGACTGTTAAGTGTTTACAGAGCGCAAAAATGTCACGTACCATGAAAAATATTTTATAACGGCACTTCTTAAGCGTGGTCAGAACAGTAGGCTGGTCGGCTGTAACATTTGGTCTAACCTTCCTCCCTCCATTATAGCACATTCTTTCTCTCCTCACACCGCTCCCTCACCTGCTTTAAGTACCTATAAACGAATTAATGACGTCAGACGAAGTAAGGGGCTTCCTAGCTCCGTGGAGATACTGGGACAACCTTGGACTCGATCGCGATCACAGTTTGTGAGTTTGCAGCCCAGCATTGGCCAGGGATTTTGTACAGGAGTTAAAACATTGGGCACATTCCACGGCCATATCCCTGAACATTCAACTGGATCTCCGCACGGTGGCCATCTTACTGCAGCTCTGTCAAGTGGTTGTTTCAGATCAAAATAGGACCCCTCCATTCACGGTGTGAAATCACCCCAAGGTGGAAGCACCGTCCCTCTAAAACCAACCAACCAGCAAGAAAGATTGCGAACCAGTTCAGAGGCGACCCCCCTCCCCCCCCCACACACACACCACCACTACCACTACCAGTCCAGTGGTTATTTCAGTTCATAGCTTAGTAATAGGACCCCATTCCCCGCCCCCTTCCCCAACCCCTGAAATCGCATCGAAGTGGAAGCACCGTCCCTGTAAAATTACCCGCCCACCTAAATCAGCGAAAAAGGAAATGAATAAAACCAGCGAAACAGGCTGAGGGCTTGTCATGTCTGTGCGAATCTACCTCCTGCTAGAGATGAATATGGAAACTTGACACCAAAAACGATCTACCTACTGACCAAAACTCAAAACAGCTGGCCTTAATTTATTGGGACGTCGTGTCTTCAGTACAGCTCAGCAGTAGACAATTTTGTGTAGGTGTTACGGACCAATTTATGTCGTTAGAACTTCTATAGGATACTCTCACACCCACTTTAATTCCTCCTTGTTCTTCGCTCTCTCGTGCTCCCACGTACGGTTGGACGTAAAATGTCTGGTCAGATGAAAAATGATCCACTTCATTAATGGCTCAGTGCCTATGCGCTGTTTTCCACAGTCTGGCGTAGAATTTAGAGCACTTCAGTTTCTCTCCTTTTTCGTGTCTCAAGCAGCAGTAGCAGACACAGAGAGCGAAGAGAAGGAGAAGAAGAACAGCGAGTTTCACTTTAAGTTTTAGCTGCTAGCCGGGGGTTGGGGTGGCTGGTGGGGGGATACAATCCAACACCACACACAGCTAGTATTAATACAAACACAAAAAAATATTGTTGGTAGACACAGTACAGGAACTAAATACACAAAAGGTAAAGCAGACACTAGTAATAAGAAAGTAAAAATACAAGAGATTTGCGTCTGACGACAGTTTTTAGTCGTGCCAGGTTGAGAGGGGTCAGGCGCCTGGGTCAAGGGCTCCCGTTGAACTGCGAGAGCGATCGTCTTGGCCCGCTTGCCCACAGAGGGACTATGCTTCCTCTCTCGCCTGACGTCAGTGACAATGCAGGTCAAGGACTTGGGCCTCTCTGTAAGGAGCTGGCGTCACGCGCTGTCGTCTGCGTGTATAACTGAGTTACGGCTCAGTCGCTAGAGCTGCAAACTGGCAGGTGAAAGGTTGGTGGTTCGAATCCAGGTGTGGCCAAGTATTTTTCCTGGAGTTGAACTTTGTGCAGGCTCCATTCGGCCATTTCGCGCACATTAAAACTGCCTGTCCACACTGGCCATCTTACTGCAGCTATCAGTCTGGTGGTTCTTTCAGTGCATGACTTAGTAATAGTACCCCCCCCCCCCAGTGTGAAATCACTGCCAGGCGGAAGAACTGTCCTTCTAAAATAACCAACCATCATGCGACTCATTACGTGAGTCGGTACCCCGACCCGACCTTCACCCAACTGAAGAATTAATTTTTTTTATCTCTAACGCCACTCTTCTAACATTTTCTGAAGAATTTGAAATTCTTCGCTTAAGATTAAAAATAAATATAGTACATAAGATTCTCCGTACCTTTACTGCAGTTTAACTTCTTTAGAGGATTTATCGAACTGAGGTGTCATTTTTGTTTTTAAACTCAGTCCACTGTTGGGATCTGTCTCTCGCACCAAACCAAGAGCCTCGCCCCCTCCCCCGCCGTTTCTTGAAACGCTCCCCCAGCCAAGTCTGACAAAACTTCCTAGTACGGCCACACTGCGACAACGCACTCCTAAACTGAACCCCTGCCGTTATCAACTAGGCGAGGCTGTGAACACGTCGTCTTTCAGCACGTTTGCTATCGGCTAGCCTTTAGTTTTTAACTTAATGTTTCATTTGCGAAGCTAGGAGCTCGCCAGACAGCGCGCACCCGAACTTCGAAATCAGTAAACAGCAGCGACAAACAGCCCACGTCGTCTCGGCTCTACGTCATAACTTCCGGTAGCCGCAGCCAACTCAATGCAACGCCAGCGGCAGAGCAAACAGCGGTCGCGCTATGACTGGTGCGTAATTCTGCCCAGGAAAACCCCTGCGCGCCACTCGCTGGCGCTCGATTAGGTTACGAAACGTGTGTCGTCTGTCCGGCCAGTTATCTGAGGGTCGCAGTTTTATGAAACGAACGCGAGTCGTGATTATTCTACAGTAGGCAAGCGTGGCGTCATCATGTACCGATGCAGGGATTCATAAACATGTCACTGCGTACGTCGTAGGTGGGAACTCAAACAATCCAATAACAGGGGGTGCATTGTGGTTATTTTGACAGTGCGACAGTTACAAAGCGTTGTCTAGAAAAGAAAGTTGTCCGAGCGGCACCCCGAATGACAGGACGCTCAGGTTTCCATCGGCAACCCTAGTTAGGTCTTCAGTCGTCGTGCATGACGTCAGATCTTTGTTCCGCCTGCTGACTTGTACCATAGCCCGACAGAAACGCATGCTCGCTGACTCATCGGATGACGTAAGCAGTCACGTCGGCTCTCAACTTATTCTAAAAATTCAGGGAAGGAAAACTCAGTGGTCGCAGGACTAGGAAAATATGTGCTTAAGATTTGACATCTTAAACAGCTGTTGTATCAGAGAATGCGCACATACTTTTTGACGAAAAAGACAGGTGTTAGACTCGCTAAACGACGGCGTCTCACAACCTGCCACCCCTCTGCAACAAAGCATTAGGCGAACCTTGCCTTTAGCCGCGCTGTCGACGCGACGGTGACGTCAGCAAGCAAGCATCAACATGGCTCAAGCGCTGGCAAGCAAAAACGATGTCAAAACACATGGCATGGAAACAAGAAAGAAGCAGGCGGGTGCACATTTGTCCCCGCAGACTTCCACAGAGATGACCTACGGAGACGAGTCGGCCAGTGTCGTGGCCGAAGCTACGCAGTGCTTGGTGGATTACGCTATGACGAAAGGGCATACTATCCATTCACTGACGCACATGACACGATCGCAGCTAGCCGATTTTCTACGTGACTTCTACGTGAAGATCAAGTCCAGAATGGACGACACTGGGATCGACCTCAAGGAACTGAGGGCAGGTCTGCACAAATTCTTCCTGAATGAGATTGCAGTGGACATCATTCGTGATCGGACTTTCGAGTTGGCCAACGCTACGTTTGACATCGCGCTTCGATCTAACAGTTCACGGAAATATCATCGGATGAGAATCGAAATGGAAGACTTGCGCAAGATGTATCTCAGCGAAGCGATGGACCTCAACACACCAGAAAGTCTTCAAAATAAAGTTTTCTTTGACATAAACCTGTATATTTGCAACCGGGGTAAGGACTACTTGCGCTTGATGAAAAAGACTGATTTCGAAGTGTCAACTGATATGAATGGTAGGCGCTATGTTTGGTTGAAGGATCATCCGAAATTCAGCTCTGGAGTGGACACAAACAGTGACAAGGAGTTCGGATTGACGTATCAGATGGGTGACCGGATGTACGAAAGACCAGGTAAGTGCATTCTTTCGATGTTTACGCTACAGGGTTAATAATAACCGCGCACAGCGACAGCCATATTGTGTCGTCTGCTATTCGCAACACATGCAACTAGCACCATAAATTGACAGATGCATGTATACAGTAATATTTCATGAGCCGTAACTTTCTACTTAAAATAAGCTTCAAAGATATCAAATTTAGGCTGATGGAAGGATGTAGTCCAAACAGTAAAAAAAAAAGTAATTGATAACAAAGGGGTAGTACAATCTCTGAACAAGGCCAAGGATAAACTCATAGTTGTAGACTTTTTCTCTTTAAATTTAATAGTTTGAGGCTGTTCATATGCTGACAATAAATCAAAACATTTTTATTTTCATGTACACATTATCGTCTAAATGTTGGCTTACACAGTAGAAAAGGGAGAAGGCTGGAATGAACACAACAAAAAGAAATTGAAACATATGATAATTTGTGTGGATGGTTTAGCTGAAAAGATGCGTGCACCTTTGTGAGACATGCTATTTTTGCTGGTGATTTGGTTTTTTTTTTTTGTTTTGATAGTTTGAGAGTCTTAGAACCAAGGGAGAGATTAGATCAATTTGTAATATAACACACTCAACAGTGGGAGCCAGCCTTGTTCTTGGGGAAAGAAAAGAATGTATGGTAGTACTGATACTGATATGATGTTTCCTAAAATCATTGTTTACCAGGTGACCCACGTTGTCCTGTGAAGTCATTCCTGCAGTATGTTACACACCTTCACCCCATGACTGATGCCTTCTGGCAACGCCCAAAACGCAATGTTAGTCCAACTGACTATGTCTGGTATGACCACTCACCGATGGGTAACAGCACTCTGAGCAAGATTATGCAGAGGATTTCTATCATGGCTGGCATGTGTGACAACTACACAAACCATGCAATACGAGCAGCCTACATCCCACTTATTGAAAGCATTTGCTTAGAAGCTATGGGGAACCAGCAGAGCTTGGGTCCAGTTTCTGATCCTGGTGCAGATGGCTTGGTCAGGTCCCAGAGCTGCAAAACAGAGTTGGACACAAGTTCAGGCGATGAGTCCTCATCACTGATGTCGGAGACAAAGGAGAATGAGACTGAGAGTGATATATCGGATGGTCAAGGTGAGTTAGCGGGTATGTGACAACCACTACTTGGTTTATTATATATATTCCATGTTTTACTGTAGAGGAGAGAGAACATCTGCCTTATGTTTATCATTGTATCATGTATGTGGGGGGTTTTTTTGGGGGGAGGGGGTGGCTTGCCTTGATCCTTCAATGTTACAGCAGTTGTCACCACCTCAACCAAACTTGATCAGGTTGTTATTTCTGTTTATTTTTTGCAAACAAGAATAAAATGCATTTACATGTACATATAGTAGACTTGGGTTTTGCTCAGTTTGTTGTTTGTCTGGACAGGCCTGCGGGAAGCGAAAATGAAGGTCCTTGAACAGCTCCAAAAGGTCATGGTGCGTGACATCCAGAAGTTTGTGGATTGGCTGAAGACTGTTAGAGTGGAGTACAATGCTGGAGGTAAGCATAGGCCTGTAATCTGTTCAGTTTTAAAGTTTCTAATTCCAGTGTCATCATTATTCTCGTAACCCCTGTTGTTCCTTAAGAAATCATCGTGTAAACACTTACACTGCCCATCCATCACTACTAATGTACAGGTGTAGTTGAGTCCGGTTTATTGTTTTGAGTTGACACAGGTGGTCTGCAAACAGCCGAGGCTTGTAGTATTCCAGAAACTGACAACTTCCATCTTGTGCTATGCTAGAATATCTAGTTATAGGTGAATTGGTCTGTTTGCATTTGGTTGAACCTGAACATCCATCTCAAGACAGATATTGTTTCATCTGAATTGTTATGTGTTTCAGAACTGATGGTGCTATGCAGTCCTGTGGAAAAAATGGTGGTGGATGTTCCTGATGTCCTACCAGAAGTTCAGGTTCCACCCACCCAGAAAACACAGCACTCAGAGAAGAAGCCACATTCAATACTGCGTCAGCCCAGCGAAAGTTTGGATCCCATCCCTCGTCAGGACTCGCACAGTAACAGCAGTGGTCATGGGGATTTTATGGGTATGCAGAGCATCTCCATTAAACAGGTGGAGTTCCGTTCTTTCGGTGACACGTTTTGCTCACTAGCGGAGATCGCACCAATGAAAGTAACGATCCCAACAGAAGACACAATCCTGGTTACAGGGATCCCAGAAAATGTACAGCTCATGGTCCACAAAAAGCATGGGCAGGCCACGTCCAGGGAGAGCATTGCTGATCGTATATTTTATTCTGAAAACGAGATGGATGTTGCAGAAGTCGCTGCATTGTTGGGTACTAGAACCTCCAGGCACCATCAGCAAGATGGTTGTCTTCCCTTGCACTCCATCTATCATGCCAGCCTTCAGGCCTCCACCTCTGTCACTACCCAACCCACCACCACGACTGCCCCTGTTCCTGTTGGCCCCCCTATTGCAGTGAGTCACACCCAGCCTCAGCTGCAGCCCCAAAAGCTGACACCCCAAAATTCCTTTGAGACGAAATCCAAGAGTGAATTGATAAAGACCAAGAAGTTCAAGTCTGTCACCTATCACGAGCCATCCCCTGTTCCTGATCTCAAACGGGTGTCATCCACAGGCACCCCTGTTCTGAAACGGCAAGCAAATGTTGTAGATACTCATTATGGAGATGAGCCTTTCACTAAGAGGTGTCTCAGCGAGGACCTTAACCATCTTCCATTCAGCGGCCTGCGGAGAGATGACTCTCTTGAAGCCAAGCGGCTGCATGCTGATCGGCTCGATGACTCACTTCGCAAGCACCAAGAAATCTTACAGAATTCCCCATTGCTCAAGAAACAAATGGATCGTCATGGGACGGGTTTCAGAAAATCGTACCATCGTGTGAAATCCGAGCCTGTAGACACTTGAGGGACAAAACATCAAGTGCCTGGGTTTTTAATCGTCACAGCTTGTCGGGCGTTCTGGTGGTGAATGCCATGCTGTTTGGACATGTTCGAACTGTTTTCCGTTGTTGGAGGTGGGAAAAAGCTACTCGGAAAGGTTGAGAGCAGTTTTGCTAGCTGCGAAAGGTTTTGGTAGCTGACGGACAAGACTGTTCATGCCATCTTGTCCGTGAAAGGAATTTGGCTGCTAGATGACCCTAACATGCAGGTGAAGGACGTTGTGCTTCTCATGAATCATTGGGTTACTTGGTAGATACAAAAGCCGGTGATGTTTGTGTAAACAAATTTGAGTTTGCACTGAAGTGCTGGTTTTCGTGAATACATTTTTAAATGTAAATGTGGAATTATGTTAATGTTTGTTGTCTCATTTATTTTGGAGCATACAGTGCTTTACCATCAACAAATTTACTTGGGCCTTAAAACATGCACACAAATTAAGATGCAAATACATACATACGTGCAAACATCTTGTTAATGGTCTTTTAATTATAAATTACCAAAAGCATCTACATGCAGTATTGTCAAAAACCCTAAGTAGGTGCAAAATTGTGACTAAATTTTGTCCTTCGCGGAAGAGCTAATTCTAAATTATATGTATATTTTATAATTTTATTAACATTTAGAAAGTGGCTTGTACTTTGTAGCAGACTTTATAAAGACTTGCTTTCATATTTAAATATGAATATTTTGTTAATGTTTATTGGATGTTGTCTGTGTAAGTAGGCTGCACGTATGGGTTTTCTTCTGGTCTGCATGTGGTGCATTTGTCAAAGCATGGTTGTGAATTTGTTTTTAGAAAAACAAGGCATACATGCTTGAAACATTTAGTCAATTTTTTGGTCCCTTGTTCGGACAACATAAAATATAAACAATCAAAAATCCAACAATCATATTGCAAGAATAACAGATTCAGTCATTTTAGTACTTTGTTCTAATAGTAGTTATAGTAATTTGAAACTGTATAAATATAATGTGACATGCAGAGTACAAGATTTAAAAAAAATAGGGAGATGGTTTAAACAAAAGTTGCAGTTATTTTTAAGAGGAAATGTAGAATGCTTTCCCCCCACCACCACTACCACTAAAGTACTAACTGAATATCCTAGCACAAGTGACAAGTTGTGCTTTTTACTACATAGTACATTTGTGTGGTGCTGCCTTTTGAGGTTTTGTGTTCTGCCATTTTAGCAGTGTAACATTTTCAAACTTTTGTTTATCCCAGTGGCAGATTTAGCATGGTGACATTTTCAAGCTTTGCTAATTCTAGATGTGGGTTCAGTGTGTCACCTGTGGGTAGAGGGGTTATTAATATGTTGCACTGGTCTTTGGAAAGTTTATGTCTGTACTGAACTAACAATGTTAGTAACATAGTGTTTTTGTGCTGAGCTTCTTTTGTGTGTGTGTGCGCGCACATGCACACACACCGAGTTTTAAGGAATCCTGAATCCATGACCTGAACTTTTACTTCCTTATTCAGTATTATGAATGAATCAAGAAATCACTGACAGTGCCCTCCCCCCCCCACCCTGATCAAAGCTAAGCTCCAGAGGGTGGAAGATTATCTTTGTTCTTTCCTGTGAACTGGCAGGAAACTGCAGTGAAGGGTGAAAATCTTGTGTGAACAATACTAAACTCATATAGGTAGATATATCTTCATCTGCCATGAAGATAAATAGTACAGTCAGGTAATCCCGGCTTACTTGTGCAATGAAGTTATAGGACAGATACACCGCTGATCAACTTCAGGTGTGTATACCAGGAAACTGTATACCTGTTAGAGGTGTTGATGAGCGATGCTGTATCTGGTGGTTTAGTGGCTGGAGTGGGTGGGAAATAAGAAAGCCTTTAAGACATAAGAGTGAGATAGTTTTTCTGATCCCGGTTATTTCCTGGTCGTCTATCAAAAGTGGACATGGAAAATGTGTCCAGTGAAACATCTGACTTTACATATCCCCTAGCCTGCCAAGCATTCTCAAGGTCAGTACTTAATGGTGCACCTGCTGCAAAAAGCACTAAATTTACTACACATAATGCTTTGTCCACACATGGCACACAGTGTAGAGGGAGAGCTGCAACACCCCCAGACATGCATATAGTTGCAGATTTGTACGAACATCAATGGTATAAGTTGTATTTGTGCTACTCCAGCATTGTCCATTTTTTAACAAATGTTTAAGGGCAGGGAATTTCCTCTTTTTGGAGGTTTTTTCTTGGGAATTTAGGTCACACTTCTTTTGTTGGTGGAGATTTGTGGAGGGGGTTCCATTTAAAAGAAAAGTGAATATACTGTCACTTTTGTCTTATTGACAGTAACATGTTTTCTGCAGAGTGCAACATAAAGTACATGGACATACATGTCAACTGCCTTGATGCCTTCCATATTCTGGGATTCTCTAGAGAACAGCACCACCACAGCGAAAATATATGTAAGAAAACTATCACGGGGGGATCAACCAGTCAACAACTTGTATCCCTTGTGAGGCATAGGCTGACTACAAGAGATCCAGGTATCTCAGCCCTGAGGCAGCATCTGTTACCAGGTGTGGCCCATCCTCTTGGCATCTGCTTTAAGGTTGCAGCATCACTTATTTCTTGGACAACCTCTTTTCCCCTGGGGGTTCTATGTCAGGGCTTGTGGTGGAGGCTGGTTTGCAGAGAGTGTGTTCGGTCCATCTCTGGTGGCTTTGAAAGATCGAGTCATGTGAGCTGTAGTCTTTGCTGCTACAATTCTTGGCTGCTGATGTTATCAGTCTAGCAGATCTGCTGGATCTTTCTGAGACAGGTGGTAATGAAAGTCTGGAGCTTGGTGGCAGGGGTAGTCCTTATTGGCTCAGGTCCATAGAACAGAACTGATTTTTATGTTGATGTTGAATAACCTGATCTTGGTGTTGATGGAGATGTTTCGGGAGGCCCATATGTTCTTCATTTGAAAAAAAGTTGTCCTTGGCTTGCCAATGCTGACTTTCACATTTGCATCTGTTCCACCCTTTCTTTAAACAACGCTGTCAAGGTAGGTGAAGCTTTCCACCTCCTGCAGTGCATTGTCTTTCAGTATGATGGGGGCTGGATTAGTGGTATTGACCTTGATGATCTTGGTCTTCCGTCTGTGGACATTGAGGCCCAGGTGAGCAGAGTTTATTGCATCCATGTTGGTTTTATCCCTGCATCTGGTATGGGAGAGAAGGGCCAGGTTGTCGGCAAACCTGATGTCATCTAACTGCACCCAAAGTGAACCCTGAATACCAGTGTTTGTGCTGTAGATGTTCTCATGATCCAGTCAATGGCCAAGGGGAACAGGAAGGGGGACAGCAGCCCTACCTCACTCTACTCTGTACTCGAAAGGCCGCAGTAAGCTGATGCCCATGGATCACTCAGCAGGTCATTCCATCATAGGAGTTCAAGGTGATGCCGGTAATCTTCCAGAGCGAATTCCTGTCCAACTGTCAAATGCCTTATACAGGTAGTCAACTGTCAAATGCCTTATACAGGTATTCAAGTTAACAGAGTGGCAAGTCCCACTCCACTGACTGCTTCATTGTGGCGGTGTGATTTGGTTTGTGCAGGATCTATCCCTGTGAAAACCAGCCTGCTAGTCTGAGAACTTCGGGTCAACATTCCCCTTCGACCTGTTCAGGAGGATTCTGTTGAACACCTTGCTTGGAGCCGACAAAGTGTTATCCCTATTTTGTAGTTTGAGCAGAAGATGGGATCACCTTTGCTGGGTATTTTAACGAGGTGTCCTTCCTTTGTTATGACTTGCATGAATGTAAATGCAGTTGCCGTGTGGGTGGTAAAGTTGAAGCAAACAGCGTCTAGTTTTGTGTCATGCACTAAGATAAACACTGCCTGCATGGCATTTAAAAGAAAACCTTGATAATTTTGATACACATGCAATTTACAAGTAGTCTGAATAATGAGTTATCGGGATATAGACAGTTACACTGAATCTTTTTGTTGATGGGATAAATAAGCAGTATGCCTAGAACTACTGAAACTAAAACCATTTAGTACATCTGCCTTTTAAAAAATCTGTCTTTACAGAAAAGGCAATATGTCACTACATGTATGGCCTGGTACCTCTGGATGTGTACCTTATGTCACTGATTCATTTTCATCCACAGAGCTAATAGTCTTGAAATTATGCATAAAATATCATAAATTTTGAAACCAAAGCTTCAGAATTGTAATCTTTTTCTCATTGCATTTATCTTACAGAATGCTTTGCACATTATTTTAAAGAACAGGTGCAACTTGTCTCTAATAACAGTATGCTTGACAAAAAAAAATCAGAAGTCTGACCTGTAACATTCTAAAATGCTTGTTGCACAAGTACTCATAGCAAGACATTTATTTCTTTGTGGGAAAGATGTGATCTCGGGTGAGAAATTTTTGTTTGGTTAATGCATTGTGTAAATTCATATTTTGTATGATGCAAAAGGCACCTCAAAAATATTATTGCATCATATAGTTTGTGCATTATGCTGATGTTCTGCTAAATATGATGCATCTCACATCTTACTTTGTTATTTCATTTTTTCCCCCTTTTCAGAGCTTTAGTTATTGTTGAAATGGTGGAGATGTTGGAGTCGTGAGTTTAGAATATAAAAGATATATTTGTTATATACAATCTATAAATGATAATTTCAACTTGTGTTACGTCTAAATGTATTAGAGAACTTTGGAAGTAGTTTATACATTTTGTATAATGATTAAACATCAACGAAAGACATTTGCCATAAACTTTTGATTTTTTGCTGTGATATTCTTGGTGCAGACACATGCACAATGAATGATTAAGGCATTGAAAGGGCATGCAAAGAACCAGTTTATAGCTTTATTACTTACAGATATGGCAAATGTAGAAAATGGTTAAAAATGTTCTTGTTAGATAACACTTCTAGCTTCAATTATTTCTGATCCTGCAGCACACACCTGCAGTAGTACAATGGGAGATGGTAAACAACCAGGGATGGACTGCATGAGCTTTTGTCTGTACTTCTGGACATAAGAACAGTCATCAGACCCATTTGTCCTGTATATTTTATGTTTACCTTTGTGTGTGAACAGGAGATACAAACACCCATACAACCCACCCCATGTCATTAGGTTGCCAGGACAGTTTTCTGCTTAAGGATGTGTTGACTTGAAAGAAAATCCACTTGTTACAACTGTTAAATCTATTCTTTTGCACTCATGAAGTTCAGAAAGTTGCAACTGTGCATTGGTAATCACTTTTACAATTTTCTATGTGGTGGTTTCAAGTTAAATTTTGCACAGGAGATATAAAAATATCATTTTTACTATATTTGTACATTCCTGTGTAAGATTTCTTCAGCTTGTATGTAAAGATTACTCAGATAATGGGATTTGCAGAACAAAGCCTATCTGATGTATACATTTAATATACTTCTAAAAATAATTTGGCTATTTTGTATGGACATTTTCCTATTGTTTTTATGACAGCGTATAATTCATACCCTTTTTGCTTTAAGAAACAAGAGAAGATCTATTTAAATAGGTAAGTCATGAATTCATTTTTGATATATACTCTGTTAAAACTGTTGTGTTTGCCTCTCAGTGAGTTTATAAATCTGAGGTTGTAAAAAATAGTTGACAGCCTCAGATTTAACAATAGTTGCTTGAGACCAAGACTTTTTACATGCTCTGCCACAACCTTGACTTATAAGTCACAAGGGAGTAAATTAGTAATAACCTATAGCGACCTCTTGATATGCAGCGACCTTTTGGCCTGCTTTGGACCAAAAGAAGCAGGAATTCTCTGGGGTTGAGAATTAGATAGAAAGTGAGGATACAGAAAGGTGTTTGCTTGAAACAATAATTTACAAAAATAAGGAGACAGTTTTTGAAGGTTGGTTCACTGATGCTGTTGTCTCAGAATCAGATATGTAGGCTGTGAAGTATATACATCTTCTGTATGATGCAGAAAATAAAGCTTCAGAATGATGGGCCACTGGCTTGTATGAACGTCAAGAGATCTGTTTACCCTTATTTTGGCAGGCCTGGCCAAAGGAACAGGAATTACCCCCATCTCTTTCATGCACACACAGTTACCCCCCTATTTTTGTGACTTCAGTTGCAGCATATCAGTTAAATGCCAAAATGAAGGACACAAAAAGGTGCCGAAGTTTTTGGAATAATGTTAAGTATAGACAAGTCTAGGATATTGACTGGACGTGCTACCCAGTGACAAAGCAGTAAGACTGGGCACTCATTACAGTTATCACAATCTTGTTATCCAACTTTGTTTTGTAATTTTGTTACATAAATCTGTAATGCTTGTGCTTGTGATTAGAAGCCAGTTTGTAAACTTTGCTGTTAAACATGTTCTTTAAACATCTAATGAGACGAAGTAAAACAAGTGTCCAATATGGGTAAAGTTGTTTGGTTGTTGTTAAACCTGAGGATGATAGGTGGCAAAGAATCTGCCAATGCTAACATTTAAAAAAAAAGTCCATCTACCATGGCAAGTTGGCCAGCTCTCTGCACATGCGAGCTGCTTGTTTTCATCTGTCCTTAGATGCTTACATCCACAAATGTTAGGAAGCATTTGTACCTTGCAATTGATACTGTTGAGAACTTCCATGCTTTCTATCTGTGAGCTTCTATGTGTTGCACACACACACACACACACACAAAAATGGAGACAAATATGCAAGCATCAACACTTTTCATAAGACTGACTATGTGCTGGATTTTTCCAGTAGTTTACTTACGATAATGCCGCCATGTATATTTTCCCTGCCATGTTACTGTTGGTTATTAGCCTATGATGAGTGAGAGTACCTGAAGCAGTACACCAATCAATATTTGAAGTATCAGTGAAACTTCCTATGTATTGACCATAAACAACAGCATAAATTCCAACACCAACCTTATACCCATAAGTTAGATAACATTTAGATAACATTAACTGTTTTGAGTGTGAAAGCACACTGATAATCACAAAATTCATAATACACGAACGTCATGTACACTTCTGCACGAGATTCGATGTAATGAGCTGTCACTCGTGGACTGCATTCCCAAACCCAGTAAAGTCACAACTTCAAGAAAAACGCATGGAATGTTTAGTCAGTCTGTGATATGAATCGGAGAATTTACAGTTGAAACAAGAAGCAAGGATATGCAGTTTGAGTATGCACTCTGACTTTTATGTACATATTTTATATAAATAGTTATAAACACAAAAAAATTAAATTAAGCATATGACATTAAGCATTAATACCCACGCAATACAAAATTCTATCAAAGCATGTTCATGACATTAAAAGGTTTGAAGGAGTAAATAGCCAATATGACACATCATTTACTAAAAAAAAGTTGGAATAATAACAAACTCAGCAGAATTACCAAATAATTCCCTTGGCAACATGGTGTAAATGCCTACAGATCCCAACTGGCATATACTTAAAATACAAGAAATGCCAGAACCATTCAGCGAACCATCTTAAGAAATTAGACATTCCAGATGACTAGCAACTTTCAGATTTAAAATGTTAAAAATATCTTTGGGCATACCTAGTAAACCAGTTTTTTTAAAACTGCCACAAAAACTTTTAATCTCCCTCACCCCCCCCCCCCCCCCCCCCCAAAAAAAAAACAACAACAACAAAACCGAGTCCAAATAAGATGAAGGGTGATCAAGGAAAGGGAGACAAGCATCTGATCCAATCCAGCAACTGTTGCCACTATAATAAAATGATAATAATACAAATAAAATATCAGTTACATACTGATAATAAAGCAAAGACTCAAACTACTTATGGTTATGAGGGAAGCATTAAATGCAGCACAAATAGAAAAAAAAAATTCTGGTTGTGGAAATTATATCTAGCCATATTCAGGCAGCTTGGAATGCAGCATCTGAACAGGGGAAAAAAATATGACAGCATGGACACAAATTGTGTGATGGCAAGTGTAGAGACATTGACACTGGTATATGCATGGTTATCAATCTTCTAGCCTTCACATCTAAACACAACAACAAATCTTTAGAACATGAAGGTACTTACAAACTAAAGCAAATCAGATCATTCATACATGCGTAAGATGGCTTCCTTTGTTTTGTAGTGTGGTAACTTTAAGCAATGCAGCCCTCTGCTAAGAGAATCTTTTAATTTTTCAGACTTCCAACAAGCTTCACAAATAAGACACTGCTTATTCTGATCCTGCTTGCTGCCTAGAATTTGTTTATCTCAATCAGTCATTACAAGGGAACAACAAACAACAACGATGACAAAAATCTCATTTAAAAGACATATACAGGAAACAAATCACGACAGAAGGTAATGAACAGTGGACTGTCTATATTTTCTGGGTCAAATGCAAATGTCACAGAAATGACCCGACATACTAGAAAATTAGTGCAGTAACAGTTTGTGTAGGAATTGTGGGTAAAGACCAATGTCTTCTGCTATAACTTGGGAAAGTCAGTCTATTTATACCATACAACCTGACATACTTCATTCTGAAAGTATGTCATTGTAAACAAACTCTTCTGTCCACTGCATAAACTGCATCCACCTCCCCTATCCCCTATCATTGCATTCTCACATGTACAAAACAACAATTTACAAGTACCATTGGCATTTCTAGTGCCATTCCATACGATAAAGCTTTTATCTCATCTCTTTCAAGTTTAAACCTTAATCATAACAAAACCATTAATAAATTCAAACAAAGATACCAAGAAACAAATAGTTTCATCGTATAGAATGCCAATTACATGTTTTTTAAACATGACAGGGCAGGGAGAATTCCATGTGCGTTCACTGTATACACTCTTAGTCCAATGGTACTTATGGTTACATTCATGCTTAGATACAGTTTGAATACCCTCTGACATTAACAAAATTCATGAAAAGTTTCCATGAGAAGTTACAGATGTGACAGCTTCAAAGTCCTGCCTTCCAGCAGTCACGATAAATAGGATGCAAAGAATGCAAAATACACCATGATCCAAAAATATACCCCCCACCCCACCATCCACACGCACGTACCTATTTAAATAAAAAAGACAGAAAACTGAGTATGGTAAATTTAAGGAATACAACATACATGCTATACAACTTTAAAATCTTATACAAATTTCTCAACACCACAATCATAAGGCTAATCTCATGTTGATGACTTGGTGACAAACACCTTCAGTTTCTGTTGCTGATTATTAAAAATGACGTTTGATATCTGCAAATATAATAGTTACAGTGGTTTTTAACCATGGATATATGTAATCTAGCAAACATTTATATACTTAACATCAGGACTCATTCCTTCATACACATTAGTCATTCTTGATTACATATGAAAAAGCCATACAAAATACGAGCAGATCTAACAAAAAGGAGTATTAATCTGTGTCTCTAATTCATCCCTTTGGCAACTCAGTTGTTAGTGTCATAGAATTTAATGGGTTTTTTTTCATAAGCACAGCTAGTTTTCAATTCTATATTAAAAGGAAGCTAAAACAGGGGAAATCTACAAATCATGCGCACAAGCAATCAGAAACACACAAACAGCATAAATATCTAACATTCAGTGCTTTCGATTCTGAACTTGTTTTTATAAACATTATAAGCATGTGGTGCTTACCAATGTATGTGCCCACAAGCATCCACCGATAGAATTTTGTATACACTTATGTTTAAGTGCACATTCCAGAAAATGCCATACAGAAATAACTGCAGCTATCACTTCTTCTTGGTGCATTCATAACAGCTAAAAGAACAAACATAACAATAAATATAACATTTTCACACAAGAAAGGTTCCCATCTCATTCCACATGCATGCATTTATTCACACAGTATACTAACAAAACATAATACATTAATATTTGTTGTGAACCATCAAGTGCCTGCTCTCTCTCTCTCTCACACACACACACACACAAGCACAAATCACGTGTCAAACCTGTTTTTAGTAATAAATGAAAGGATTGTAGCTTTTGCCGATTTCAGCAGACACCACACTGGGGTTGGGGTGGGAACAATTTCTAAAAAGTAACAGCCAGTCTGCTTGTTGCAAACACTAAATGTGTTCATGCTGATTTTGGTAAGCCAAAAGTTAGCTTTTAAAAAAAAATACTACTCTGAGAAAATTACATGGACACATTTTTTGGTAGCAAAACTGTGTGCGGGAACTATCGCTTCATGTGCTTTGTTCAATAAGAAAAATATTAACCCACATATAAACATACAATATAAATATGCAAGAATGCCACAACAAAATAGCAAATTATTTGCCAAGGTACTACAAGGGATGCAGGAGCAATGTGAAGGAATGTGAAACGGATGAGGTGGAGAAGGGACTGAAACACAAGAAAAATATACAATCTGGAGCTTGTAATAAGGTTAATAAAATGTTTGGCAAAGGTCATCTTTATAAATGGAAAGTATTATTAAGACTTTGTATTGGTTAAGTACACAAAAGAACATTAATTATAAACAGACGACCCCACGGCAAATTTCTAACATTAAGTTCCCGTCCTCCTCTCAAACCACTCAAATTAATTTTAGTCTTCACTTACATCTGTTTAGAGGATCAAAGCTGCAGTGCACAGCACCACGGACAGCGTGTGCTATAATAATTCAACCGTACAAGTGCTGGAAACACACAGAGGATAGGGAGAAAGCCAATGACGATGACCACAGCACCTGGCTTTATGTGTGCACCCAGCTTCACATCACATATGCACCAAACTTCATGCCATGTATCCATCCCAACTCAACCAGCTGCACCATGTGACCGCAGAGTACTCATAACAGTAGCAGTGAGGATGATGATTGATGATGGTGGTGATGATGACATACAGCTTTGCTCTGAAGATGGTTTTATCACCACTAACAATCTGTTTAGGTGCTGCATCAGCTTTACAATAAAAACGAAGCACACAAGATGAATAGGCAGGGGCAGGAAGGGGAGAAACCACCACAAATATATCTATCGGTGGAACAATCATCGGTATCATTAAAATGTCACACATTTGCATTCTGCATCACAACCATGAGCTTATTTTTTTTCCACGAAAGATTATTGACATGTTAGCACCAGTCAGTATTTCGATATGAAAATGGTTAGTTCTCCTGCAATGCATATGTATCAAAATGCCTGGGGAAGCAAGGGACAGAAAATGTCACCTCACATGCTACATCAGGGAAGAAGTAATAGAACATAGGTGACAATTTGGGGATATCTCTATGTTTACACTTTACTGGGTGGAACGGTGAGTGACTGACCAGAGAACATCCCACCATGGCATATCAATATGGAGGAAAAATAAAGAACTCAACAAATTTATACACCCTTACCCCCTAATTGCCAACTTCCCCACACAAATTTCTGTAATTTATCTGGAGTTGCATAAGACCTGTAGATACATAAATGGTGTATTAGGCCAAAAACTGAATCTGGGGTCAGTGAATATAGTAAGATTTTACCCCTTTGAAACAGGGTATATTAATATTTTGGGCATCTATATCTACAACAATCTGATATGTATGCTTAATTCCAAAAATCAAAAGAAGTTTGAAGATTTGTAGACAGCAATATAGAAACAGATCTGCAGTTAACTTTTTCTGTGTCTAGGAACACACAGCAGACTAACGAGATGAATTAAAAATGTTAGGAAACTTACCTCCGTGTCTGATGTCCTAAGTTTATTCACCAAATGTGCAGAACTAGCAATGACACTGTAATCTATTTCTGTTATTTACTATTTCAGTAACAATCTAAGTCCCTGAGTCATGGAATCCTCTTGCAACTTCTGGCTAAATGATCTCAGGGAAGTATTCAGAGATGCTGGAAAAAACCTTACCAATTCAAATTAATACAGGGTTCAAGGACAATAGAGAAAGATATTTGTACTGATAAGCAGCGTTTTTTTTGTGTGTGTGTGAAAAATTGGATGGATAAGTACCAGTGGAGAAAAAAATCCTGGTGAAGGAATGAGGCTGGGAAAGCCAGAGTGAGTGTAATTTGCATGTTTAAGCCACACTTCCAAGCATACAGCCAGATTTTCAGTCAACTTCCTGTTTAAGATTGAGGACCTCTGGATAAGTTAGTACCCCGCTGTTTCTATTAGCAATTTGCGACATGGAATTTTCTCCACCAATAACTGTGGCTGTCGCTGATGCAGCCATCAATGGCCCCTGCTTGTGCATGGAGGTGTGCATTTCAGCATTAGAGTCACAGGTAGTTCTTGGCTTTATGTGTGTCAGTGAGGATGGACTAGGTTTTCGCCTGCTGCCCTCTGACCTCTGCCCTTTGACTGGTACCTGCATTTTGCTGTTTTTGTCGTTGTGAAACATCTCCGAGTGACCCTGAGACCATTGTGCAGCATGGTGATATGCTGTAGCTTCACTGGAGGACAGTTTTCGTTGTTTTCTGGGAGTGGAGTTGTCTGCTGTTAATGGAGAGGCGAGCCGCATGCGGCTGTGGCTATGGGCTGACACTCCTCTTGACTCCTGCTGCGATGGCTGTGCAGATGCTGATGTCCTTGTTGACCCAATGGCCAGATCAAGGGGCATGTCACTGCTCTGTCGGTTAGCACTGCGATAGTCGCAGGTGGCTCTTCCTTGGCTGAGATTAGTTGCACTGTCAGGGCGAAGGTCATTGACCCGGGACCGTCTGCTGCGGTCTGCCTCCTGCTGAAGGAAGACAGAGGTAGCTGGCCTGTGTCCAGAGATAATGTTCAGGTCGGACGAATTGACTGTAGTTGCCTGCACGGTAACTGGACCATGACCACGCATGGCATGTGGTGAAAGTGCTATGTTGAGGAGAATGTTCACCCCAAGGCCATGGTTGCTGGACCTAGAATCCTGTGATCCCCCTCTGGTGTCTTCAAAGCCCATGTGGTCATCATTTTCCTCTTTGGAATCCTTGCAAATTATCTGACCTGCAAGTTACAGGAAGAGATAAGGAGCCGTATTCATGACAGTTAAGCCCAAACCGATCGCGATCACCTGACAAACTATCGATAAGCGACCTTTGTTGAAGGTCGCCTACTAATAGTTTGTCACGTGATCACGATCAGTTTAGGTTTAAGCAATAGCCACGAATACAGCTCAAGGACTACAAAAACCTTCAGCCTGCTCACAGTATGGTTAATGCATGAAAGTTATAAACTTTTTGTTGTTGGTGCTGACAATCTATTTATCAAGCTGTATGCCAAAAGAAATACATTTGAAAATTACACTTGCTTTTTTGACCCATTTCTTTATGGATATGGTACTGCAGACAGCAACATCTCCAGTAAGAATGATAAGAATTTGCTGGTATCACAGAGACACCATAGGGACAATAACATACTAGAAATATATCTTCTGATATAAAGTATTTTATAGATGCAAGGATGAAGAAACAATAATAAATGAATAAGAATGCAAGAAAGTCTTTCATCACTTAAGAGGAAATGTTCTCTCATATATTTCATGTTATGTCAAATTGTTTGTGGAAATCTGTCATCCCTCAGTAACTAACCTCAACCAACAACCCCCCCATGCCTCCTGGAAATGAGTGCAGAGGCTGGTCGCAATCTGGCTGTTCGCATGACTTCCCTTGCTAGCCACCTTTTAATGTGACTCTACCCTGTCCAACCAGTTTTACGCAACGCTGGACTACTTCTCTCCACTTCGCCCAGCTAAGTGCCTGTTGTTTAGTCTTTGACTTCATCTGTTTCTGCCTTTGTCTCTATCTGTTTGTGTTGTATTGTCCTGATGAAGGGATGATGCCCTGAAACTGTCGACTGTCTGTGCCATCTATTGTTTAATTTAACTTGGCTCCATTCCATTTTTGTTAACCTTTTTAATGCAATACCTCTACTTTAGAGGATTAGTTTGATGGACAAGATAACTTTCGTAAGACTTGATTTTTTTGATGACTACAATCAGCTGAACACTTGGATTGTCAATGTAAACCACAGCATATTAGTAAAAGTCATTTGTTTTATATCATATATCTTTTGGCTTTTCTTTTATCTTTATTATCCTAAATTAGAATTTTCAGCACTGACAAAAACAGCAGTACCAACTAAAAATGATATGGTCTTTCTCCTAAAACAGATTTGCTTGTCAACACCCCCATCTAACAGTTCTGAAATTACTGACATTATTACAAAGTGACATTTTTTTTTACCTGTGGTAGGGCTGCGATTAATCCGCATAGTCTTGAGCCAACGGTCAAAGTGCACTATGTCCATAAAGTCCATTCGCTGGACAATGTCCACTACCAGCTCCTTGGCCTGGTCGACGCTTATAAAGTCTTCCTCCTCCTCCTCCTCCACATCTGCTGTTTACAGAGAAAATTATCTTCTGCTGGTTTATAAGTGCATTATAAAAAGTTTTTCAAAACTTAAATCTGGATCTCTATTCTCAATTTCTCTTGCATGGTGTTATGGGCTAAGATATGAAAAAAAGATAAAGATATCTGTAGTGTAAATACACTCCTATCAAGGAGAAAGAGTACATATAAATTTAACGGACTTGCAGAATGTAACATGGATTAATCTGCTAAGCATAGTCAGCTCTGCTCTGGAAGCATAATGATCGAATGGGCAATTTTTAGACTGTAAGTAATTGTACTTTTCAAGTGACTCAGCTGGATAACATTGATTAAAGCTATCCTGTCACGAAATCAAATGTAACTGCTCTTACTAACACAGTCACTATCATCATTAATGTTATTATTAACATTACGCACATGTAGCACATGAAAATATTAGTTAATTTAAAAGTTTGGAGGCACACTTTCTCTGTTAAACTTGAAAGTTGTAAAGTGTTACAACCAGCCAGCTACATGACTGGAGATAATTTGGTCCTGCACTGAATTCACCTAGAGCTATTAGTTCTCTTCAAACTTATTGGTTGTCATAAAGACTAAGAAGTAGATCTAATAGCAGCAGGGAGACAGAAATGGATGCAAGCCCACTTCTGAAACCAAAACAAAAGCCTGGTACCAAGACTGATATGCTGGGAAATGGCATTTCTCCAAAGACTACAATAGCATAAGAAATGGACCTCACCTCAAATATATAAAGATAACCAGCAAAAATCAAAAGAACATTTCTCAACAAATACGATGGGACCAACCTGGCATCTGACTCTGAGGAATATCATGACCATCTCTGAAATTGCCATCCCGAGCACCATGGGCCCTGAACATGGTACTGTCTCCATCAGCTGAAGCTGCAGAGTTGGGTGAGCCATCATTCTGCAATTCTTCTTGCCCTTTCAAGCTGGGTGACTGAACCAAGCATCTATTTTCTCCACCCTCTAACTCATTAACTACATGTGCAAAAGTTGGCTCCCCTGAGGCTGGAGTTTCAAATGCATCAGTTTCTGATTCTTCCAGATCAATCGTAAGCTGAGGAGATGCTTGTGGTGTGTCCTCTGGGTCATGGCAGTCAAGGTCAATCCCATCCAGATTTTGACCATCACGTGAGTTGGACGGGTCAGAGCTGGCGCTAGACAGTTCTGAGCCCATGATGGCGAGGTCCTGCGTGCTGGGGACTAGATACTGCATGGGGCTTGTGTCGCTTGTTGACTTGAGTCCTGTCAGGTCACGAATCTGACGTACCATCTCATTCAGTTTGTTGATACCCATGGCTGATGGCCGATACCAAGCCTGACCAGCAAGGGGATTGATCAAATTCAGACCAAGATAAAAGGGGGCATAGGGCTGATTCATTGATGGTGGCCGCTTCTGTGCATAGAACTTATAAAGAGCTACTGG
This sequence comes from Lanistes nyassanus, assembly GCA_004794575.1. Taxonomy (NCBI): domain Eukaryota; kingdom Metazoa; phylum Mollusca; class Gastropoda; order Architaenioglossa; family Ampullariidae; genus Lanistes; species Lanistes nyassanus. The sequence continues at coordinate 197,771 of SMGT01008600.1, forward strand.
GTCCCTCTCTGGAACATCTGGTTCTGCCCACACTCTGGCATTAGAAAGTCTATGATTAAGACGTGTAGATCCCTGGAATCGACTAAGCATCTGTGATGAGAATGTTAGGTATTCTCTGTTGTTATAGTCCTGACACAGAACAATGTCACCCCACAGAAGTTTCTTGTGCTCTGTTGATTTGCGAAGCTTCAAGTACATACAGAAGAAGAAACACAAGGAAAAAATAACCGAATTCGGATTGTAGGGACCCATTTCACGTGAATCAAATAACCGAGTTATTTTTCCTTCTCGTACACACACTGTCTGAGAAATTTCTGCCACACTTTTCTGCCCCTTGCCTAAGGATCGTAACATTTGTTGCTTCAGTTTTAAAACGTTTCGCATATTTGCGAACTGGTTATCCCTGGTCAGCGAAGCGGGATAGTTTTTTTGACGAAGATAACGTTCTATGCTCGCCAGCATCGCACGTAGACTACATGGTTCATATTCGCTGCCGTCCGTTTTCCGAACCACGAGAAAAAACGATGAAAGGTACTTATCCAAATCGGGCGGTGGGATTGTTTCCGGTGGTCTTAATTCATTCAACGATCTCATGTATGTCGCCAGTATACGCATGTCAGCGCCAGTTTTTCTGTGCGTGTTTCGATTCTCGCTGCCTGAAACTATGGAACTGTTGGAAAAAGACGAAGGCCTGTCGTGACTCACAGACGTCACCTGCATCTGCGATGAATCGACGTGGTCACTCCTTTTCAGCTCAAGCTGCTGACAAAACGACTTCAGGGCTGCCTCTGCCTCCACAGTTTCAAGCTGATCCCCTGTGGTATGCGGCGCATCCAAAGTCGCCCCATCAGTCACATAACTTTTGTCGTTCTTGCTTGTGTCGTCTGCATTTGCAACAGAAACTGGGCTTCTTTCGTCGCGATCGGAGTCCTGCGCGATAATGCAAGTCTTCTGGTCATCCATTTTAGATACATGCATCAGAAACAGAAGAAAGCGACAACAAAATGGAGAATTTTATGTAACTGTTCGCAGAAGTTCATGGTTGCATCTGGTTTGTCCACAACTCGACAGCCATCATAAACTGTTTTCCCTGCCACCTACACAGACGGGAGGTAACTCTCAAAAAGCACTCCTTGCCAGCATCCGCAGCTAGCAGACGATTGTTTTGAAACACTCGAAAAATACTCGTTTTTCCACTGCTAAAAACCTTAAGAAGGCTCATAAACGTGGCATTGTAGATCACTGAAGATTGTAAAAATACTTCCTTAGATATGTGGAGGTTTGTTTCAGGTATAAGATAAGGCGCGCCAGTTTGCAGGGCTTGATATACCGCCCACTTATCACACGGTGTACACGACTCAATCACCGCTTATCTACTTTATCCACAGATATGTCGGCATGCAGCTGTTTGGTCCACATTGTCGGACCAGTACAGCCGGGTGGCCGAGACGTTATCAGAGACTTCTGCATCACGCCAAGCTCCGCCCCGCATCAAACCTCCGCGGATATTTCGGTACAGCCACTGAGAGAGATAAATGCTGCGAGTGACATTAATCTCCATAACCGGAACATCAAGCATCATCACAGTTACACGAAACATACAAATGTGAAGAGTGGCGGTGGAAGCTGCGTTAGTTTTGTGGAGAAATGTGCAGACCTCCAGCGTCCATGCACTTCCTAGCCGACTGCCGTGTCAACATCTTGCCTAGAGAACAGCAATTGACTGGCAAACCTTCATAGGCAGCATAAGTGGGTTACTAAATATCATACGTCTCTATGTCGGCCACCCAACCAGATAGACAGGTAAATAGAAGGAAGGGAGAGAGAAGGGAGGTAATATCATTACAATGGGAAGGGGCATGCAATAGTTCTAGAATGTTATGCCATGGGCACACTTGCACCCAAAGGATCTTTCACATTCTGAGAACCCTGCACCTGTCTTTCGTAACTTGCACTAGTCCTTCACTACAGACAGCGACTATTAGTATTTTGGCGAAAAGAATTGTATCCTCAAAGATAACAAGAATTATCTTGATATGCTACAAGAAAGCTGACTTTTATGCTAGCTGTGCAGGGACCTTATTGGCAGCCAGTGATATGGTGCATATACTTTTGACATGTTGTAATGGGTTAAAATATCTACATAGTGAATAACAACAAATATTAGAAGAAATCAGAACTATATAGACCGGCGTCTTCTTCAAACCAGTATAGATATCTAAACAACCTCCTATCACTTAGCTGTTGGAGGTAAAACAACTTACAATTACAAATTCACTTAAACTCCTGACTGATTATAAACTGTTTATATCCGTCTTTCTATTTCTGTTTCATTGTGTGCATTGCGGTCATGCGTTTCTGCCTCAGCATTTCTCCTTTTCCTTACATTAATCTACACTTGTCTCCATAAAATCATCAATCTACACTTGTCTCCATAAAATTCTTTCATTGCGTGCATCGGCAAACGGGGACAAGGGGTGGGGGTGGGGGTCGGGGCCTGGGATAGTTTTAGCCGATACACAATTTACCCTTGGAGATAATCTCTTTTAAACAATGAAAAAATAAAAATAAAGCTCCTGTTTTCTGTTCCATATTATCTCCCGTACTACCAGATGGTCCTGACTGCTGTTCAAGAGCCATATCTCCATGCCAAGTAAAGCAGGATATGATAAACTGACTCTTAAGACATGGCCCTTAAAAAAACTAGACTGTATTCAAAATACTAATAGCGTATGAAGAGAACTTATCCATGTGTTTAATATCTGTACTTGCTGTCCTTTGTGAGTCGCGCACAAACGCAAACAGCCACGCACGCAGGCATCAGCAGACAAAGACATTATGACTGATTGCACACCACGGACATACGCATGTACACACATCCACACTACACAGTATATTCGTACATTGGGAGCATGCAAAGCGCACAGCTGTCATTTAACTGCGCAGACGAACATCTTGTGAAGCAATGCCATGGCCGCATGTCTCTCCAGACCCGATGTTGATGACGTCAGAACGTATGACGCGTCCTTGCACGTGTCGATATAATCGAGGCCGTTTTAAATGGCGGTCGGGGTTTGTTTTTGTACCGAGGCTTGATGCTAGTCATGCTACTGCTATGATAGTGTTATTGTTGATGTTGTTGTCGTCGTTATTGGTGGTGGCGGCGGCGGCGGCGGTGATGGTGGTACGAGGACCGAAGGGAAACCAAGCGAAGGGAGGTAGAGAGAAGAAAGGAGTAAGAATAATTAAAGTCAAACAATTATTTACATTAAGTCCTGGCTTGAAGTTCACATGGAAAGAGCAAAATTCGTCAGAAGACTGCTATCTGGATGACACTAGAAGCAACTGTTGTGCCGGATAAACCTCCACATTATCACAATTTTGAGGCTAACAGCTGATACTCGGCAAACACTTACGGGAGGTGAGTAGTGCTCAGCCCGAGGTCAGAACGCTCTCAGCTTCTTGAGTGGTTACCATACGCCAGACGCGGAGGTGACGGTGATGATGGAGATGGAGATGATGGCACTGGTTGCGACGAAACGACCTGCCTGAGTGATGACACCAGCTATCTGTCTGAGATACTAGGGTCGGTAGCACAAGAAAGTGTGGACCAGTGTATCAATAACTCTGATCAGTGAATTCGGTGGCAAGGGTATGATAACCACATTATCCACTCAATCAGGACATCGAGTAGCCAGATGGAGCTGTATCACGCCAGACAGCTGCTTGCAGAAAAAAATCCGGCATGACGAAGAGGAGATCAGAACCATTGATCCACGATTCTCAGTGTCCTGGTGACAAGCGCTTGTAATGTCGGTGTCAAACCATTGGACTGAGTCGAGTGTAAATTACAGTACAGAACTCACGCCCTAAATATTTTTGACACTAATTACATGTAAAAAGTGTTAAAGCAGGTGTAAAATATGTGCAGCGTGTATAAAAATGATGTAAGATGTGTGCTATATGTGTCCTAAGTGAGGTGACTGAACACTTGAGGCCGGCGCACATTTGGAACATTATCAGCACACCATTTATACATTTTCCGGCCATTTAAATGAACACTTTCGAGAACAGACGAGAACACTTTTTACACTAATTTAGCAATAGCGCATCAAAGCATTATGGATCAATGTAAAATGCGTTCTGTTTCGGTAACAAAATAATTGTTCTAACTTCAACACTTTTCTTGTTTACAGTGAACAGTCTGTGACGGTGAGTTTTTAAAATTGAAATTTGGTCTACATATACCTTTCATAGCTTCTCCTTAAAAAATGTTGGAGTGAAACTGTGTGACAGCGGTGAAGACTTGATATCATTTTGACAAAATGAATTCAAATTTTTTATGGACCTGTTTTTCTTCTTACGAATTTTTTTTTCGACCTGCTCGATCGGTATACAGATCTATAGGCATAACGTACCCAATCCTTCGCTCTCATACCGCTTCGAAGAGTCGTCATATAATTATGAGTTCACCTACTCTTGTGAATGAAGTAAAAAAAAATCACAACAAATAAAATTAGGAAATAAAAAAATTTCTGCATGAATCCTGATGATATCGTTGGCATAAATTTAACTGATCATAAACTTCGGGGCAGGGAAAGGAAGTTTTCGTTTGGTGTTTTAAATTGGTGTTTCTAATATCAGGACGCCAGTCAAGGCTATTGTGGATGCCAAGAGGACAAAGGGTGATGGGCAGTCCTGTATAATCAGATGGCACATCTTCACGCCATTTTCCCCCTCATAATTTTCTCTCACAAACGTGAGCTGTGGGGAGCGGTATTGTGCAATGTGGCAAAAGGGAAGTAAGTATTACCAAGCTTTTAAGGAAGGAGATCCTAGAGTTGCTTCCCATGTTTCATACATTGCATCGTCAGCTGGGCTTGAACCCCAAAGGAAAATGCACTGATTGAAAGGTCTATGACCAGACTCATTCCAGTATGCAGGAGAAAGACGAGAATTACACAAAAGAAAGCCAGTCTTGTGGGGAAATATATGCAACTTATATTCCACACATCATCTTGGGAAGTTTTGTCCTATTGCCACCAAACTAAACGAAGAGATCGTCTTTCATATACCTAATTGACTATTTTCTCCCAGATTTATCCTGTACATTTCCCTAGTGTTTCTTTTCTGTACGTATCTCCATCCAAGCTATATACGTCAGTCTACGTCATTATGCCACCTTTCAATTTCTCATTTCCTAATTTGATCATTTCACCTTTGCTATCTTCCGTCCTGATATGCACCTAGTTTGCGACTGGACATTAAGCAACAATTAAATACCCCCCCCCACCCTTGCCATCTTGTCGGAGCTGAAAAGTATTTTCGGCCCTGCGAGTATTCGCACACTTTTGTATCTACTTCAGACTAACGGCTACATCGAGCTCTCTACCAATCTTTTATCTTTCGCACACATGACAGACGCATCATTCATCGATAGAGTAATAAAGTTTCACAAACATATATCCATTATTTATCAATGGCGTCACCATATTTATAAAATAAGCGATTGCCTTCCATCGATGCTCAAATCCAGCAAAGGCAAACTTCACGTGTGATGATTCTGCAAGTAGGGTTGGTGGGGTGGCAAGTGTTTGCGGTAGTACACCAATCGAGATACCGATGCTCTGGCCCCGCGCGGTCATGGTCGCCCCTACACCCCGGGTACTCTAAACGCCGCCTCTGATACGAAGGTCTTGTAATCTAACCTGCTCTAGTATCAGTCCCCGGCTAGCCCATCGATGTGCATTTGGGGGTGCTGTGAAGTCCATCTGTCTTTCTCGCTTCAGAGGCTATAAACTAACCGAAGTATGCACCATAATGTAAGCGACAGATTCATTTATAAACATATACATATTCGTTTATGTCACTTCATGTCTTAATCGCAGCAGACGATATAACTGGATTAAAATGCTTCTTGCTTCTCTTTGGTTGCATGGTGAAGTCCATATGTATGTATATATGTATGTATGCATGTATGTATGTATTATCTATGTATGTGGGCGCGTGCATGCGTGCGTGCGTGCATGTAAGTATTATAGTGTGAGAGAGAGAGAGAGAGAGAGAGTCAGAGAGAAAAAAATCATGTGTGTATACGTTTGAAATGCGTTGACTTAGGCAAACGTCGATTACGACACTTGCTGTGGCCATTCATTGGAATTAGTAGTACGAGTTTAATGCTAGAAGAGAAAGACTCGAAAATAAATAGGTGTTATTCTTGTGTGTTGCCATCGACTGGGACCTGTAGTTGGGATAGAAATATGTCCTGATCTATAAATCAATTGAAGAAATGGGAGCTGGCATCTGGGGGAAGGGGGCTAGTAGAGAAGGACAACGGGTGTGATGGGTATGCTGGCGTGATGGGTATACTGGTGTGATGGGCATACTGGTGCTATACCTATACCTCTAAGTTCTGAACCGTAGAGGCGATTGGGTACACATCTACGCACACATGCATTCGACTTTCGCATCTTCCTTCGCATTCTACCTTTTTTTTTTTTTTGTTGTTGTCGGGTCAGCTGTGACTGTAGCTCGCTACAGAGCGCCGTAGCTCGCTGCGGCGACTGCTGCGCTAGGTGCCTACGGATAGAAATGGAAACAGCTCGGCTGTGAGAGGAGAACCGGGTGAAAACAGAGGGCAGTACAAAGAAGAACGAAAGAAGAAATGGAAAGAAGAAAGAAAGGAGAAAGAATGAGAGCAGAAGAAAGCACTCAGAGCCGATATGAATACAAATTATGTGTGCTGCAAAAATCGATCCTATCAAAGAAATCACGCACGTGGTCATTAGTAGCAAGAATACCATTGCAGTTCCAGCGTTTAGGCACTTGAAAGCGAAACTTTGCAATTCCATCATGTTAGAAGAAATTCTTTGCATCACTAGGACATTTGCCAAGTGCCAGGATTTCTGCAAAAACACCACCGATTGTGATTTCACTGAAAACTGGGCCCAAGCTACACTGCATGGTCCGAAAGTCTGGCTGGCAGTGGCGCACGAATGTTTTGGATCTTAGGTGCTTGGGGTACTGCAGGGCCCGATCAAGCAATATGTGAGGGGTGGGGTTGCTTGAAATGTTTTTGGCTGGGAGCCAGGAGGGACGAAGCCCAACCCCTTCCTTTCCGAGGAAAACGAAGCTTTTAAATTTTGAAGATATTTTTAGTGCCTCTCTTTAAAGATAAAATCATAATTTTGGAAACATTTCCGACTCTGATGGTATACTGATGGTGGAGGGGGTGATTGCTTAAGCACCCACAGGACCGCCCCCTCCCTTTCCAAGATCCACCCCTTTATCGTTTAAGCAAACATATAATAAATTTTCAGTGATCGATATAGGCGGCGTCCAAACATATACGGCAAACCTATTACAGCTGACGAGACTGTTGTATGTCAGACGTTAAACAAATTGAGAAGAAACAGTAAAAGGACAGCAAAAGCAAAAGCAAAAAAAAAAAAAAAAAGACAGAGAGAGAGAGAATGAGAGAGAACGGGCGGAAATATTTGTTTTGTTGTTTTGTTACTCTATTTGCGGAGACAAACGTTTTTTTCCCAACAAGATGCATATGCCTATTCGTAATCTTCTGTATATAAAAAAGGTTCAAATGTTTCATATTTGTAAAAATAAAATAAATGAGACAACACATGTCTTCTATCCCTCACTTGAGCTGAACAAATCAATAGGCTAATTAACCAAATGTTACCAAATAAAGTAAAATAAAATAAAATAATTTTAGAGTATGTTATTGGTTCTCAAGACAAACAGAGAGTTTACCATGTCGATGGCAGCTTGGAATAAAGTGATGGTTGTGTGGTACACATAACGACCATTTGTGGAGTTTCACCGAACGTCGATGTCAAAATATTTCCTGTTGCACTGAGCTCACATCATGCAACGTGAGACGTTAAATTTAGACCAAAACGGAATGATCTATTAAAGATCAATCCACGAAAGGCGAAGACACATTATCCAAAGAAGATAAGCAGACACATTCTGGTGGAAGAAGAACAGAAAATATGCAACAGATGCTGTTCATGGGAAACCGATCTCAGTGGTCTGTTTTGCACCGAAAGGAAACCATGGCTCGCGTGCAAAGTTCAGATTTTCAGTGTTATAAGAGGTGCCCGTCTGATCAAGGAAAGCGGGTGCAGCATCCTGCAGTTTCTGTTTAAATCGCCTCACTTCGATTGTCTTTTATGCCCAACAAACTGTGCAGTTGCAGTCCATAGATCTAGTGACTCTGAATATGTACAGCACCAAATCACCGCTTAATTTCAAAGCGAAATAAAGTGAAGAAGAATTGGCAGAATGGGTACTTAAAGAGCTGATTGTCTGTTTAGGAGAAACCCAGCGCAAGAAAACAGATATTAAAGACAATTACAGTATCCTAGAAGAAGGCTAATGACTGCTTCCAAAAACGTACGATTTGACTTACACCTGTCTTACATTTCAAAACCTTCGCAGCATGCACATTCTGTGGAAGAAGACCTTCATAGTACAAGTATTTTAAAACTAAAAAGGCTGGTTGTTTTTCATTTTAAATCGTTTGTGTAATTAGATGAAATTAACTCAGTCTTCCGCATAATTTCCCAGCAGGGCATTCTCTAACGGATCCCAAAGCCGAGGTGCAAAGACGGACAGGAGTGCTGAAAGAACGCGAACTCTTTCCCCCTAGAAGAATGGCAGCTTAAAAACAACATGGTGTCGCAAAGCGCTACAGTTCCGTACGAGCAGACTGTTTCCTTCCTTCCGCAGGACGATCCTATAAACATCTTGAGCATCGAGACAGACAGGAAAGTAGAAGAGTTCATTCTGGCTCTCCAGCCGTGCGTCGTTTTCTTCGGCCTGTCCACCAACACGGTCAACGGCTTGGTGTTTTGGAGCCAGGGTCTACGCGACCGCATGAACCTCTGCCTCTTCTGTCTGACGTCAGCAGATTTCGGGTACCTCGTCACAGTATTTCTCCTTCTCGGAGTCAGGCCTCTGCTTGGTCTGGTTGGGAAAAGCATAGCAAACGAGTACAGTGCAAAATGTCTGGTTAATGGGGTTGGCTTCCTGTACGGGTTTTCGGCGTTGTCTCGTTTGATCTCCATGGTGATTGCAGTCGAACGATGTGTGTGCGTCGTGTTTCCTTTACGAGCCTCGTCCCTAATTCGGACTCGCACCATGGCAGCCATTCTAGCAATCATCTTTCTGTTCGTGCAGCTCTGTTACTCTACGAAGCCTGTCGGCATGGAAGCCAAACAAATTAAAGACAACGTGACTGGCGAGACACTATGGATGCCCGCTGTGTCTGCATTTTACACTAACAACTATTTGCTGTGTCAGATTATTTATAACGTTGTTCCTAGAGTTGTCATTCCTGTGGGAACTTTCCTCACCATCGCGGTGGCTACGTGTATCACGGTAGTCCGACTGAGAGCCGCCATGTCTTGGCGCCAGCAAACCAGCT
>SMGT01008600.1:215045-231232 GCA_004794575.1 Lanistes nyassanus
TGTGGTCGCTTTCCTGGCGCGGCTGGAAGAAGGTGGCTGCCTGTGGCTTGAGTGGTGGAGCGCTTGCTGGTCGACCCTACTGTCGCCCTATTCCTATATTTTCTTATCTCTACCTTGGTGTTCGCCTTTTACTTTTAGTGCTGTATAGTTTACGCTTGTCATATGGTTTACTTGGTGTATTTTAATGATTATTACCCCCTTTTTATTTATTTTTTTATTATTAAATATATCTAACGTCTGGATGGGCGTTTACTACCTGCGCTGTCAGATCCATTATGTATTGTCTTAATTTTTTGGGAGGATTTAGAGACGATTTTAGATTGAAGTTAAGGTTTAGATTGTGCAGAGCATTTTTAAGTGTATCCCTTGCCTGGCTATTTATGTTGCACTCTAGCAGGACATGGGGAGTGTTAAGTCTGTCCCCACAGCTGCAGGTCACCGGGTCCTTACGAACAAGATGGTATTCTCCATTTAGTCTCATTCTGGCTATTCTACTTGGGTTGGCTCTGTTGGAGTGAAAAAGTGTGAGCTCGCTACTCGGAAGTTCTTCTAGCTCTCTAGAGGGTGAACAACCCTCCCGGCAACAGCCCACCACCCCGATCGGGTAGAAAGCCTATTCGCGTTTTTCTGGCAAGCTCGAGTTCAGGGTTATAAAGGCAGCCGACCGTCAACAACGAATACGGTTGCTGGTTCGAATCCTGGTGTGGCCAAAGATTATTTCCTGGAGTTATACATTGCGCAAACTCCATTCGGCCAGTTCCCCGCACATTAAACTGCCTGACCGCCATCAGTCTGGTGGTTCTTTCAGTGCATAGTTTAGTAATAGGACCCCATCCCCCATAGTGCGAAATCACCGCGAAGTTGAAGCACTGTCCCTCTAAATCACCACCACCGCCACTACGAACGCCGAATACATCCAACAGTTCTGGGGTGGTTACTACAGAAGAGTACGACTGTTATCCGCGACGTGGACACAGAGAACCACCAGGCTGCTGCACAGGGGTGACTCTTGTCAGTCGGGAAAGGAACTCGGGCATTCGGACCGGTGTTGAGACTGTGGAGCTGAGAGACGTGGCGTCTGCGGTATTCCTATCCAGCATCGTAAATTAGTGAGTTTAGGTACAGTGTAGGAAAGTAGGACACGATCGTAACTCAAAGCTAGTTGTCTTGAACGTCGGTATTGAACTGGCTTAGAAGAAAGTATACACCAAACATGTTGATTTGTCGGTTGTCCAACGAGATTAGTATTTGTAGAATACTTACGGTTATCTCTTGGGATCGTCGATCGATCTTTCTGAGTGTTAAGACGTCGGCGTGACGTCATTTTCCTTGTGTTCACCGATGTGAATTATCGTTATGGTAATTGATCTATACCCGAGTAAATAACTTTTGCGTGTAGCGTCACTGGGATGGATATATGATAGTGCGAGTGATTGATCTACATATGTCGGTAGATGTATATTGGAGCATTATTCATTGTGTAGTGGAATATTCTATGTTTTAACTGTAAAATAAATAGAACAGTATATTATCGCTGCTGCTCGAGCCGGTTTGGAAATTCACAAAATTAGGCAGCGATCGCATTGTTAGTTTCCCCTTCTTGTTGTAACTCTAGTTAACGAACAGGCTAGTGAAAACACATAAAAGCAATACCCCTAGACACACGACAGAGAAATACCATAACACACTGTGTTGTGGAGAGTCGCGAGCCCAGACAGGTAGGCTTCATCATCATCCGTCCCGTTGCCTTGGAGACCGTTGGGACGACTTGGCAACCAGCTTTCTCCATTTATTTCTTTCCTGTGTTGGTTGGTTGGTTGGTTAACGTCCCGCCGCAAACTGGGTTCATATTAGGACGGTGGACTATGGGGGGGGGGGAGTGCAGGGTCCTATTACTAATCTATGCACTGAAAGAACCACCAGACTGATGGCTGCAGTAAGACGGCCAGTTCGGACAGGCAGTTTAGTGTGCGGGGAGATGGCCGAATGGAGTCTGCACATGCATAATTCCAGGAAATAATCCTTGGCCATGCCTGGATTCGCCAGTGGGCACATATCAAAGAACATGTGTAATGCACATCATACTGCATGATATGCTGCAGTGGTTTGTAATAATATGCAGTACACATGTATACATGGTGTACTACGTAGTCCTAAACCATTATGGAGTAGCATTGACATACACAGGCAGTCAGAAAGCAGAGATGTCTGCTGTACTGTATGGCTGCGGCTGTTGGAGTGCGACTGAGGCATGCATGATTACACACGTGCTCATGGTGATCGTTCTGTAAATCGACCTGACCTAATAAGGAAAGCGCGAACTATGGAGATTAATGATTTGTTTTCTGGTGTGCGTTGGCGGGTAGCAAAGTTTCTGCATTTAAGTGAGGTGGTAAGGTTTCTGTTGTTAATTGGCTCTGGTGGGGGTACCGCTGGCAGTGGAGGAAAAGTGTTATGCAGTCTCAAGAGTTCCGCAGTTTGCCTGTTGTAGGTTGTAGAGATCATCGTTTACATTTCTCATTTTTTAACCTTATACGGCAGTATAACTACCTGAGTCTTTCTGTTTCCATCGTAGTAATAAGGGCGTATAGCTTGGGGCTTAGATCGAATTTGTTTCTTGAATACGGTCAAGAGAGTTGTTACTTTTGACTATTCTGGTAGTTCTTTACAGAGGGTTGTTACTTTTGGCTATTCTGGTAGTTCCTTACAGAGGGTCCTAGCTGATGGTAAGGAAGGATCGTCTGTATATTTCAGTATTGTAAGTAGGTATTTGTAGATCAGGTTGCCGGCGCCTGTGGTATAGGTTTACTGTGGATAACAGGGGCTGAGAGATCCCTTAGGTAATTATGGGCAGTTGTCAAGGGTTTCGAGTTTATGTTTCCTACTTTCCGTTAGGGGAGACTTCCGAGGCGGGAGGTCGGTGGTTCGCACCCCACCGAATCATACCTAAGGCTAAAAAATTGACAATCTAGTAGCTGCCCTGCCAGACGCCTGACACTACAGGGAACAGTACCAGGACTGGTTGGCCCATTGTCAGTATAATGTGACTGGGTGGGACTGAAGCCTGTGTTGTGACATCAGTCCCACGTGTGGCAGCATGTTAACTCTGTCTAAGCAACACTGTCCTGATATGCACACAGTTTGCGGCTGGACGTTAAGCAACGAACAACGTTAACCCCTCACATATAGTTTGTTATGACCGGTCCTTCTTACTGTTCCTAGAACTGTTCCGATGGCGCCAAGCTGTAAATTTTCAAGGGTGGTCTGCAAGGTAGTCAAGTGCAGTTGCCCACATACATATCGACGCGCACACATACATAAACCTTACTCTCTCTTCTCTTTCACACAAACACACGTGCGCACAACAAAACCCACAGCCGCGCAATCATTGTTACGAGCACGCTGAAGAACCCTGTAGCGTTTGATTGATCCTAGATAACAAGAAAGAGAAGAGACATCACCAGCTGCTGAAACGGCTGTGCACATCGCGAAGACAAAACGACACCAGCGCCACCTATAGGTCGCAGAAGAGATGTTACGTGCATTTCGAGTGAAAACAACTGGAAGTGCATCTATTCCATCTACCGCAGAAATTTCAGTATTTTTACCCACCCATCCCCCTACCCACCTCATTATTTATTATTTCCCATGCCTGAAGAAAATTTGGCATCACAAAGGAATTCTACAAGACGTCCACGATTTGCGATTTCCCTAAAAGTTGCAGAAGGCTGTTTACGCCGCGTGGGTCTGCTAGCGATTTTTTTTACTGCTGCACGATTTGGCAATTTTGCACTAACTCCTTTGTTTTCAACTGCGAAACAAATTTTTTTAAACCAAAGTAAAAGTAAATGCACAAGTATCTAAGGTTGATTTCGGACTATATTCTGTTATTTAGTTTAGAAAGGTAATGACATAATTTTGCCAATAAGACAGAGGCTGCAAACAGAATCCGACAAACGGAACTGCTCGATTTTGCAGCTCGACAGTGGAAGGGGTAGGGTCTGTGCTTGAAAGGAAGAAGACAAACGTCAGACAGATAACTTTAAGTGAGCTAATCAAACTAAATTCAGACAATTATGGTAACTTACACAAATAAAATAATTTCTTTAAAGTTCATAAAACTGTTCGCGAAGAAAAATAGGAAATTTCTTACATCACCGGATACTTAGATTGATTTGCTGTTAAAATTACTTATTAGCCTGAGATAATGTACTATATTTATGTGATGCATGCTCCAGTTCTGAGACAATAATGGCATTAGGCCAAGAAGCAGTGATCTATACGGACTCCTCCAGGAACCAGGAGCAGCAAAAACGTGAAGTTCCGGGGAAGAGTTTTCGCACTTTGAGAACTTAACTGGACTGAAGAAAGACACTTGTAAATCTTCTCGAAGTGGTCATCTTTGCGCTAAGACTTCCCCAAACAGTGGAGAATTCGGTTCAGTGTGTTTTACATTTTGTCGAAGGATCAGGTATCTGACGGAGCGTCCTGTCCATACCCTATTTTGGCTCGTAGACACTTCACTTTGACAGCCCTTCATGTTTGGTAAACTCTGCAGCTAGGATAGAAATTTAGAATCGTGTCAATACTGATAATTTTATGAACTCAGACTAACTCAGTCTCCCATATTAACCCCAATTAGTGGAAACCTTTTCGTCTAACACTACTAGAAACTCACGATAGGTTAGTGTTTTTCAGATGCCAACTCTAAATCATACAAACCGTCTATCCAAGGAAGGAAATTTATGTTTAACGTAAAAGACAGCATGGCGTCTCCAAACGCTACCTTTCTGTACGAACAGAGAGTCCTCTTCCATCCACAGGACGATCCCATCAATGTCCTGAGCATCCAAGCATCAAGGATGATAGAAAAGTTCGTCCTGTCACTCCAGCCGTGTATTGTGCTCCTTGGAGTGTTCACGAACTCAGTCAACAGTCTTGTGTTTTGGCGCCAGGGTCTGCGTGACCGCATGAACCTCTGTCTCTTCTGTCTGACCCTAGCCGACCTGGGCTACCTCCTGGCAATATTTCTCGTCGTCAGCGTCACTTTCTTCTTGAGTGTAACCGACCCAAATATCGCGGCGGAATATTCTGTGAAAGCACAGATTAATGGACTGGGATTCTTGTTCGGTTTTGCAGCGGTGTCTCGCTTAATCTCCATGGTGATTGCAGTCGAACGATGTGTGTGCGTCGTGTTTCCATTACGAGTTGCATCACTCATTCGGACCCGTACGATAGCCGTTCTGTTAGCAGCCATCTTTGTTTCCATGATGGGCTGTTGTTGTACCTTGCCGTTTGCTGCCGAAGTCAGGAGTTTTCGAGACAATGTGACTGGTGAAACGCGCTGGCTATTGTTCCCCACATCGGCCTCCGTAAACAATTACCGGCTGTTTCAAGTCATGCAGCACACGATTCCTAGAGCTGTCATTCCTATAATAACTTTCTTTGCCATTATTATCTCTACGTGTATCACGGTAGTCCGACTGAGAGCCGCCATGTCTTGGCGCCAGCAAACCAGCTCCAGCACCAGTGACGCCCAAGGCCAACAGATGGCGCTGACCAAGATGCTCGTGGTTGTCTCGTGCGTCGACATCACGTGCTCCACGCCTTCTGTGATCCAAGCCATGCTGGAGATTTCCATCTCCAATTTTGTAACAGGTGGACCATTTTACAATTTGGTGAGAACAACAGGAAATCTATCCACGATCTTTACCTGCGTCAACAGTTCCATGAACTTTTTTGTTTATTTTGCGCGTTCCACTCGATTCCGATACGAGCTTGGGACATTATGCTTCAGGTGTGTACCTCTGAACCAAACGAGATTATCATCTTCCAAGCTATCGAAATCGTACAATTCAGCTACAAGCACAATTTCAACAACAGAAACAATAGAGAGAAAATAGCCAAAAAATCACTTTAAAAAGCCCTGGAGAGTGTTGCGGCAAATAGCTCCCTCCACTTCTCTTTTCTCTTTGTCACTCTTCGGGTTTCTGAAAACTTTAGGTCAGTCTAAATTTGGATGTTGTTTTTCCCAGGCAGTTTTAAGATCTGTCATAAGGCTAATCTTAACTGGACGATCCTTCAAGGATACACTGTTTACACTTTGGTGGACCTCGTCAAGCTGTCCATTACACCTCGTCCCGCATGTGGTATGTAGTTTTAGGTTGCATAACAACCTAAGTTCCTAGAGTAAAATCTTGGCCTTTTGCGACAAATACAAATCTAGATGATCTTATATCGTTGTTTCTACTCTCAAGATCTGACTTTCTGGCAGCATATGAGTGTTGTCTTGTTGCAGCTACAGAATGCAAGGATCACGAAGAACCCAAAGGGTTCCACACCATGTCGTGTGATTCTTTTGGGACGTAATTTCGTGGAAGCTTAAGCCATCCGGTAAACGTCTGTTGGGAGGGGCTAAAGGAATATCACAAGACCTCCCTGCAGTCACAAACAAAGCAGACCTGTCGTCCTTCACTGTAACTTACCTTGCAGAGCTTCTCATCTGCAATTAACTGGGCTGCTTGTAGCGCTAATGAAACCGAGCCAGGGAAAGTTTGCTCCCTGAGTTCTCAGTTTCATATCGTCAGGTGACACGAAATGCATGGAATAGACGTGCCGCTGCTATGTTAAAAAAAAAGGCGAAGCACACATTATGTAAGGCAGGGCAGAGAGTGACAAAGGTTTTTTTTTCGTTGAAGGAACCCCTAGTTAAAATCCGCCATTCTGCGGGACGAATGTGTCTACATAGCCACGTTTAGTGAACTTGTATGTAACGATCTGGTTAGAGAAGGCCTGACGCCGATTACCAAGTTGGGGAAAGGACATTCTGGAAGACAGTCTGAAATTTTTTGAAAATGAGGTGTGCACAAGACATTCATCGCGCATAGTGCTGTAAGGACTTAGTCTTGGTAGATCAAGGTGGTAGAGCTAGAAAGAGTTTCCTTAGATACAGTTTTATTCTCAGTGTTCATCCATGTCTCGAATCTGTAGGCTGGGAGCTCCCGGGACTCGTGCAGCCTGTATATGGCGACAGGGTGCGGACTACCTGGGACTTGTGCAGCCTGTATGTTGTTACAAGGTGCGAACTGCATGGCACTTGTGCAACCTGTATGTTGTTACAAGGCGCGAACTACCTGGGACTTGTGCAGCCTGTATGTTGTTACAAGGTGCGAACTGCATGGCACTTGTGCAGCCTGTATGTTGTTACAAGGTGCGAACTACCTGGGACTTGTGCAGCCTGTATGTTGTTACAAGGTGCGAACTGCATGGCACTTGTGCAACCTGCATGTTGTTACAAGGTGCGAACTACCTGGGACTTGTGCAGCCTGTATGTTGTTACAAGGTGCGAACTGCATGGCACTTGTGCAACCTGTATGTTGTTACAAGGTGCGAACTACCTGGGACTTGTGCAACCTGTATGTTGTTACAAGGTGCGAACTACCTGGGACTTGTGCAACCTGTATGTTGTTACAAGGTGCGAACTACCTGCGACTTGTGCAGCCTGTATGTTGTTACAAGGTGCGAACTACATGGCACTTGTACAGCCTGTGTATGGTGACAGTGTGCGGACTACCTTGGACTTGTGCAACCTGCATGTGGTGACAGGGTGCCAATTGCCTTGGACTTGTGCAGCCTGTATCTGGTCACAAATAAGGTGCTTCTACTCCTTTTCAGCTTGACAATTGCAGTTGTTGCAACAGTGATGCAGAATCATGCGTTCAGCAGAGGCTGTGGTTGCTGAACTTTCGTGTGAGAGTAGCCTGAGGTGAGGATTCACTTGTCGAAATGACCAGAGTCTGGGCAGTACACTGTAGAAGACAAGACCGAAAATTCTGATGTAAGACAGTAGAATATGAGCCCGAATATTCTGAAGTAACATAAAACTAGAACTACAGGAGAGGAGCAGTGACGTGGCTGCAGACTCCAAGTATTTGGTTTTGATGCAAAGGTAAGTCAATGGTGACGATGTGACCGCGTTTTGGGTTTTTTCCTTTTCTTGGCACGAACTATCAGAAAACATCGTACAGCGAGAATAAGCAGAAAGATAATAACTGCGTTTAACAAAAATACTTTGAACGTTTTGTAAAGCAGCATTTATAAAGACGCGAATGTGAACAATGATCGAAAGTTCTCGCTCTCCCTTATTTGTTATTAGAGTAGACTGTCACTAGTATGATCTTTGTTTAAAATTTACTGATTAGATTTGTTGTACAGAAATTGAATTTTTAAACGCTCAACAGCGGTTTTGAAGACAGTTTGTTAAATCAACTTATTTATAAAGTAAAGTTTTAATAAGTTGCAGAACCACAAAACCTGAAGCACAGGCTGTCCAAAATAAAGTTGGGTGAAAATAGCCAGTCACGCCTTTAGAACCCAGCTTTTACCGTCATCATTATCTTCGTCGCCGTCGCAATCAATCAATCAATCAATCAATCAATCAATCAATCAATCAATCAATCAATCAATCAACTGTTCCTTCATGACTTCCAGGGCGTCTTTCTAGGAAGATTAAGTGTGGGAGACAGAATACGGCCTGGTCGGGCTCCAGCCATGCTCCTAAACCCTAATCCTGTAACAGTGTTGAAGAGTACTGCACTTGTGGTTTTGTTATAGAGTCGTTCTATGTCCTGCATGTGCCTCTTTTCGGTTTCTGGTTCCAGTCTGTTGAGTATGATGAACATAACAACAGGCTGATGGTACGGTAGTTATGACGTAATCTCAAGTTGCATTTTTCTGGGGAAGTGTGACAATCAGAGTCCAAGGTGTCCAGTGTAAACAAGAAGTGTTTAAGTTAAAACACTTACTTTGTTACCGAAACAGAACGCAGTTTACGTTGATCTAGATCGCTTTAAATGTGTCGGTGCTAAACTAGCGAAAAAAGTGTTGTGGTCTGTGTTCTGGTCTGTTTTCGAAAGTATTCGAATGGCCGGAAAATGTATAAATGGTGTTCTGATAATGTTCCAAATGTGTCAATGTTCAGTCAAGTTTTATGGCATACTAAGTACAATTAGAACACATGCAAGACACTTCTTACATACTATTTGCACACACAGCACACACTTTGCGCCTGCTTTAACCCCTTTTCCATGTAATTAGTGTTAAAAGTATTTAGAGCGTGGGACATTCCCCTCTGCCAAATCTTGTTGCAGATTGCTGTGAGGGCGTCAAATATTGTTTCCCATCCACCTTAGACCTATTCTGTTGGGATATGTACTCCAGCTGATCTCCTCTTTTTCAGTGATTTGATGGCTTCTTCCATTTGCTCGCAAAATATGGGATAATAATCCTGGTTGCTTGTTCTGAAGCATTGAGTTCATCTAGATCCCCTGAAGTTCATCTAGATCCCCTGAAGTTCATCCAGATCCCCTGTGGTTCTTCAGTTCTGTACATTATTCTGTCCATCCAGTGGGGATATCCTGTTTTGGGGCCAGACGTGTTCCCGACTAAATATTATTATCGAAACTGTTTATCTAGAAGGCAGGCATGCTAATGGAGAAGTTGTAGCAGTCAGTTTGCCAGTCCCCAGAAAACCACCACCCAGGATGTCTGTGTCAAGAACCATAACTGTGACCAGGTACAACACCCACAAAGGTGTACAACGTATTCACTATTCAGAGTACCATAGCATAAAATGTCAGATCCATTGGTTCTTAGTACTTTAGATAACGTCTTTTTTTTAATCTCAGGAAATTTGAGATAGCTGGATAGCTCGGTAGTCAAAGCATTTGAATCTTGAGCTGGATGTTACGGGTTCGAATCCAGGAATGGTTAAGGGTTATATCCTAGAGTTGAACATTGTGCAGACTCCATCAGGGTTATCTACCAAACGGTTTGGTGGCAGACACTGGTCGTCTTACTGTGTTTTCAGTCATGTGGTTGTTTCAGTGCAGAGCTCAGTAACAAGATCCCATCCCTAGGATCTGAAGTTATTTGTGCTTCTAAAGTAGCCTAAGCTAATGTTTTAGCCGATTACAGCAACCGATCACGTAGATTGTTTTGACGTCGTGAGGTTATGGTTGCGGGTTATGGTTAAAGGCTAGAGTTAGGGTAAGGGCTAGGTTTGTGTTGCAACATAGACCTTTGGTCACACCTAGTAACATTATCCCGAAACTGGGCCAACCAGTTCTAGTACTGTTTCCTATAGTGCCAGACGCTGTGGCAATTTTTAAGTTCTCGGTATGACTGGGTCGGGAGGGACGAACCCCTGAGGTCCTGCCTTGGAGTCGAATGCCTTAACCATTAAATCACCAGGGCGGTTGGCATTAGTAACAAAAGTGTTTTTTATTTGTAACCTTTTAACGTCTGCTTTTTTCTTTAAAAGGGGGACTCATCTGAAAGGACGATAAACTGATGTGATTTCTTTCAATGCAAATTTTCTAGGTTATTTTCGCTCAAACCTTTTGCATGATCTGTTCCTTAGGTCATTGTCCATTCCCCTAAGGACCTACGCACATATAACTAGATAGGATGACGAAAGAACTTTACACACTAAACCTTTCATTGTACTGGTTAAATCTAATTGTTTTATGTGAACTAATTGGACACTTACAAATACTGTAAAAATAAATGCAGTACCTCGCACAACCAACATGGCTTCCTTGCTTGTTTGTGGTTGCTTCATGGCGAGTCAACAGTTAAAAGTATACAACAGAAGAGCAACTAGCCCTGTAATCAAGTGAAACATCCAGAGAAAATACTTGTGAAAAGACGGATCTAGAACAGCACCTCACAGCCATCAGCCCTAGTACAAAGCTGTGCTACCTTTTACCCGCGCAAGCTTCCAGTGAGCTAGAGCCGTACTGGAATCTGCCCCAGTACACCAAGTGTGCGGCTCGTTCGCGATGTTGACTCCGGAAGCTCCTGCGCTGGAATATGCCGCAGAAGACATCAAGGCGATCAAAGAGACTGCAGCAAGAGTGGCCATCCCTAAAAAGTCCTGAAGAAGGAATCCCAGCGACCAGCCGCTGACCTCAGCACCACGCCACCTCCGACTTCTCATCCGGGGATCCGCCGAGTTACCTATCACCAGTAGTTCGCTGTCAGTTCTATGCTTACAGTCGCTGGATCAGCTGCAGTGGCACCTCCATTAATGACGGCCATCCGTTCCAGGATGCCGTCGTAAATCAAGCCCATCATTGATAAAAGCAGGATTTCCCATCGGTTACTATATATATTTACAGTCCATGAAACAGGAGGCCGCCATCCGGCGAGCGGAACGTTAGAAATAAAAAGCGAAGAGAGCTCCCAGCATGCAGCAGGCTGACTGCTCGGGTCGTTAATCAAAGCACGGGTCGTTAAACAAAGCATTTTCCCGCCGATATCGCCCGTCGTTAAAGAAATACGTCGTTAACCAGGGAGGTCGTTAACTGAGGTACCACTGTAATGTCTCTCTGTTTCTGAGTGAGTGAGTGAGTGAGTGAGTGAGTGAGTGAGTGAGTGAGTGAGTGAGTGAGTGAGTGAGTGAGTGAGTGAGTGAGTGAGTGAGTGAGTGAGTGAGTGAGTGAGTGACGGTTCGAGTGTTATAAAAATGAAAAATAAACATATTAAAACAGACTTCATAAACTGATAATTCTAGCTCACAAAACTGACAGAAGCGAAAAATCAAAACTAGTATTACCATCAAGGTGCCATTATGTGTGTACGTTACAACACTGTCAGCACACCAGAAGCCACACTACAGTTAATAAACATGCCGTCGCAAAACATTTCAATAGATTTGATATCTCTTGTCATCCAATGGAAAGTGTAAAAGTGTTAAGTACACAGTCTCTATTTCTTTCTTTCTCTCTTTGTGCCTCAAATACAGAACAGCTTTACAACATTTTTGCCTCTTTGAGGAATATGCAGTGTCGGTTGTCTTTTAAAGTGAAAGACTTTATTCATGTACAGCAATTATCCAGATTTGTTGAAAATGACCTTTATGGAGAACCCAAGACCAAGGCCTGGAATAATAATAATCGAGGCTGTTTCCTTCTATATCAGGTAATTGCGTTACGGCTCTTAGCATTTGCTGGAAGGTACCATCCAGACTAAAACTTCTCAACACTCCTGGAAAAGTTGTCTAGCTACATAGCTACCAATGTACGTCAGCGCATTCTCGTCTTGTACACGGAACAAATTGGCGTCCACAGTGCAGACGATGCTCCCAAAGGGGCCCTCACAAGGCTGATGCTGTGAATCTGGGTCGCTTTCACTGGGGGAAAAACCCTCGCCGAGCCTCTGCATTATCAAATGTCAGAAGAAACCTGTCTATGTCCTCCATACTGTTGCTGGTTTCACTTTGTAAGCAGCAAATCAACCGTCTGCATGTCGACAAGCATCGCCATCCCCTTTTACTGAAGTTGTGAGAGATAAACAAAATAATTAAACGCATTTCCTTTTTTATCAAAGCCACTAAAACCTATGGTCAAAAATAAGGACTAATCCTTACCATCGAAAATTTAAGTGCAGCTTCGTGCAATCGACGTATGAGATAAACACAATTGGGTTCTTAGTGGAAATATGTGTTACGCCCCTCTCTGTGAGTTTAGAGCAAAAGCAAAATTAGAACAAAAGTCTCTTCATATTTACTGTGGCGTCGTTCCCAAGAGAATGTTGGTTTGCACCTGATGTGTGATTACTGGGAATCGCCCCGACATCATAAGACATGCTTTGTTTTCTTTGAAAGTAAAAGATTTCATGCCATGCTGTCGATTGTCTAATAATGCAAACAGGCGTAACGAAAGATACTTATTTTGAAACCAATGGAATTATCGATAATTACTTATAAATTCTAGAAAAAAGTAGCTTGCGGCTTTGCAGTTAAAAATAACAGGCAATAGATGTGTCTATTGTGTTAGGTTTTTTTTAACAGTCTGCAAAACCGTAGGTGTAAGTTTTTAACAAGAGCAAGAGAAATGTTTCCTTTTTTTCCTTCCCGACAATTATATATTTGCGGTAAATCAGGTAAATAAAATATCAGCGTTGTAGAAAGAAATTGTATGACTGGCTTTGAAACAGCATATACATCTACTTACTTTTCTTTGGAGGGTCGGGGACACAAGCAGTCTTCCATCAGATATTTTTGGTTTAAAAATCAGAATGCTATAAACACTGATGTGGCATGCGTGGATAAGGACGCATATTTTATGTGCTTTCTGGGATGTTCTTTCTAGACTTACTGTCTGGTGCCGCCAGATATTAATCCACTACCTTTATAGGAGGGGAGATATCCGTACAATTCCTAACTTGGAACTTCGCAAAGTGAAGATATGTCGCGCATAGTACACGCTGCACTTCGTGCTATGGCGTTCATATGCAGTTGAAAAGTCAAGATTCATTCGGAAAGAAGTCATTTTCGACTTTCTTGTTGTTCATCTCGTGGTCATTAATACAGAAAGAGGCAGCCAGTGTATGTTTCGACTGTTATAGGTTACAGGAATTTACCTGTGACCTCAAAAAGGATTGGAAGCCACCCTTAAAATGGGCGCAAGATGTTGTAAATTAGAAACGTTAGACTCCGTAAAACTATTAAAAAGGACCTTTTCTGATTAGTTAAGCACTAGATTCTACTCAGATTTTCACGGACTTTTCGAGAACTGAAAGGAGACCTTTTGCAGGTAGAACGAACATACTAATTCTGCCGCTCGGGGTAGTATGTTACTGGCAAAACGATGTCAAACACGACATTTCTTGCCGATAACGTCGTGCTCCATCCGAGAGACGCCCCAGTCAACATTCTTAACATCGACACATCGAGGAGGATAGATAAGTTCATTCTGGCTTTCCAGGCCTGCATTGTATTCTTCGGCCTGTCCACCAACACGGTCAACGGCCTGGTGTTCTGGCGCCAGGGTCTACGCGACCGCATGAACCTCTGTCTCTTCTGTCTGACGCTCGCAGACTTCGCCTATCTCGTCACCACTCTCGTCGTGCTCACCGTCAGCTTCATCATCTCTCCCATCGACTCGCGTCTGGCAGCAGAGTACAGCGTTAAAGCAACAGTGTATGGAATCGGGTTTATGTTTGGCTCCGCTGCCTTGTCTCGCTTAATCTCCATGGTGATTGCAATCGAGCGATGTGTGTGCGTCGTGTTTCCTTTACAAGCCGCGTCTCTCTGTCGAACTCGCACCATGGCCTGTGTGTTATCTGCCATATTTGTTTTTGTTTTGCTGTGTTACTCTACAAAGCCCGTTGGCATTGAGGCAAGAGCTGTTAAAGACAACATCACCGGAGAAATCCAGTGGATGTCTGCCGTGTCTCCCTTTTACACAAACAATTATTTATTTTGTCAGATCATTTACAACATCACTCCCAGAGTCGTCATTCCTGTCGGAACTTTCGTCGCCGTCCTAGTGGCCACGTGTATCACGGTAGTCCGACTGAGAGCCGCCATGTCTTGGCGCCAGCAAACCAGCTCCAGCACCAGTGACGCCCAAGGCCAACAGATGGCGCTGACCAAGATGCTCGTGGTTGTCTCGTGCGTCGACATCACGTGCTCCACGCCGTCTGTGATCCAGGCCATGCTTGAGATTTGCCGTCCCGACTTTTTAACTGGCGGACCATTTTACAACCTGCTGAGAACGACTGGAAGTCTGAGCACCGTCTTCATCTGCATCAACAGCTCCGTCAACTTTTTCGTTTATTTCGGAAGATCCACTCGCTTCCGACGCGAGCTGCAGAGCCTATGCTGGTGTAGAATACCTCTGAATAAAACGAAACAGTTACTATTCACGGCGGACAAAGGAAAAGTGTACGGGGAGCGAGAAAGTTGATCAAACGACCCCTTTTTGGGTGTTCTGAACGAAAGAAGCAAACCTTTTTCAGCAACGGCTCTTGCTTAATCTTTATGCTAAGCCTTCCAACAAACCAAAAATTAACAGTCAGCTTATGGCCCGCATAGACTAACTCAGGTGAAGACAGAATACACTAGCAGAAGATGTTAATCATACCTCAGCTAATCTCATATGAATATGGGTTTTTAAAAAATCCTTCAAAGGCTAGTACAAAGCACATGAGTTCGATATAATCCATTCTAAAGCTATCACAATGCATATAAATTTGCAATGATTCCTTTTAAAGGTATTACAAAACAAATAAGTTTGTATTAATTTCTTCTAAAGATATTAACTAACGTGGGCTAAAAGAACATTTAACTTTCAACAAAAAAAAGCACTGGACGCTATTTCAAAGTTATCTTTACCGTATTATCCGTGTAGCGGCTTATCGAACTGGGCTGAATGGTAGATGCGTGTGAAATTAAAGTGTGAGAGATGACGAGGTGTTAACTCTGCCATAAAACCTTTTCACCTTTTTCAGCTAAACAGGACACAGCCAACGTTTATCGCAATGACAGTATTAAACAAAAGCAAAAAAAAAGACGAGTTAAGTAACAATAATGGTGATAGATGGGAGAGATTGAAAACACGATGAACGATGTGCCCAAGAGCTATCAGGTCTCAGTAAAACCTCGTCTCGCCCTAAAGCTACACGCATCACCACCGATGCTCAACAACTTGAGCTGCCACCCAGCTACTGCACCCACCTGGCCACCTGGCATGGTAATTACGTGAGAGCTAGATTGTAACGTTTTGTGGGGTGTGCTGAAATTCTAGGGAAGAATTACGAAATATATACGCCTAGTGCAGACCCTCACCTTTTCAACCAAAAGGTACACGACCAGATAAATTAACACATTTATTGAACTATAAACAATAAGAAGGATAGTAGAGGGAGAAGAGATATGAATGAACAAATAAGTAACAAATGCGTGTATGAGTGCGTGAATGTATGATAGAAACAATGTGTGATGTGTTACAACTTGTAGAACAATAATACAACTGAAGTACAGTTGAAAAAAAAATAAATCGCAAATCTACTTGCGGTGTGTACAGTTATTCCACCGGCACAGAATTATATTCCAGACAAGGATGGGTCGGACACATCAGTGTTCGTCCACATAACAGGTAGATCGTGGAAGTAGTTCATGCGCTGGTGGAGACAGTTGATGTCCGTAGACGAGATTCACGGAAATGTGAGTGCTCAGTCTATGGTATGTAGATGCGCAGGTGGAGACAGTTGATGTCCGTAGACGAGATTCATGGGAATGTGAGTGCTCAGTCTATGGTATGTAGATGCGCAGATGGAGACAGTTGATGTCCGTAGACGAGATTCACGGAAAGGTGAGTGCTCAGTCTATGGTATGTAGA
>SMGT01008600.1:231723-243292 GCA_004794575.1 Lanistes nyassanus
AAGCACGTCCTCGCCCGTTCATAACCTCTGCTCGAATCCCCAGTAATCCTTGGAAACCCCCAAAATTTCTTCCGTCTCCCCTCGCAACACATAACCTATCTTTTTCATTGGTGGGAAGGGTCTGAAGTATTGTCTCTTTGACAATCGACCTGACGTCTTTTGTTCCTAAACCTACGTATGATTATTGCGTCACTTTCTCTTGAATGAAAGATTCCGCAGTTATGTGAAAGACAAAAAATGGAAACAACACATAGTCGAACCATAGCGCTGTAGAAAAACCTTCCGTAACGTGACATAGATGGCGGCTTTTAAACAAGGGGATTAAAGGCCTAACTTAATCAAGATGGCTGTTGATGGGTCACAGGTAGTGTCTATGGGGTAA
Organism: Lanistes nyassanus; assembly: GCA_004794575.1. Classification (NCBI taxonomy): domain Eukaryota; kingdom Metazoa; phylum Mollusca; class Gastropoda; order Architaenioglossa; family Ampullariidae; genus Lanistes; species Lanistes nyassanus. The sequence continues at coordinate 232,106 of SMGT01008600.1, forward strand.
TGTCCTTGACCCACCAGACCCCAACACGTGACAACAAGTGATGACGCAAGCCGATTACGCAACTTGGCGTCGTCACGGCTAATGAGGTGACAATGGCGTGCGCGCTGCGACAGATATGCACCCGCACGCGTCCTAACCATTGAATATGGTGCTGCTGTGCCCAATGGCTGCAAATCACTAGACTGAAGACAATAAATTAAAGCTCGAGAAGCAATAAATAATAATATAGGCCAGTTAAAGAATTTTCCACTGTGGTTACTTTCAGATTTATTCAGAAAATAGTCTGAAATGGTGAAGGCTTTCCACAGTTATAATCTTGTCCGTATGTGTGTAAGAGAGAGAGAGAGAGTGAGAAGAGAGAGTGAGTTAATTACAGGAACGAGAAAAGTACGACCATATGAAGTATGAATTTAGACAAAACGCACTCCCTTCTCATCTGGGGGTTGGCGTTGGTGGGGGTGTAGAATAGAAACAAAAGCAACACATGGTTTACAATATCTTGTCTCTGTCAACGGGGCGTATTCCAGTATTGCACTTACCTCTGGGTATTCCTTAATTTTATAGCAGTGTAGCTCCTGTTCGTGCCTTTGTCCATACACATCAAAAATTAGAAAATGTTTATGTCCGTTACGTTTGAAGAGTTTATTAAAATGTCAAGCTGTAACGAGCTGAACTGTTACTGTGCTTCGCTTTTCCACCAGATGGCGTTCCAACTAAACTCAACAGGTGCCTCTTTGGCTGTTCGTGGTCGAAGTCAGCCTTCCATGTTTAGAAGATTTTGTAAAGGAGACCGAATACTAGACGACAGCGTGAAAACTACCATCCTGTCGATTTACCAAACTCGCGCTGAAGTTAACTGATCCACTGCTTAAAAGTGTGCGTTTTTCGGCATTAACTCGAGATATATACATGCGCTTTTTCTTTGTGTAAACACACATTTTCGTCCAGCGCTTAGTCTTGTGGAACGTTACTTGGTCTAGAGTACTAAACAGGACAAATTATTATACAACATGCATGCATTCACGCGGCATTTATTGGTATTAACGTTACACACACATTCACGCATATGTGTATGATTTAACCCTTCATCAAGAGTAACACGCCTAAAGGCGATTAAACAGCTATCACATGAAACTGAATACGTCTATGAGGAAGGGTAGAGTTTTTTTTCAGTGCTTTGTCACGAAATATATCAGAGGGGAAAGAGGTACTTACTACACTAAGACGATGCTTATTGTTTGCTACTGCCTAGACACGATGTTTTCAGAAGGCCAGTTGAATACCTAGGACAGAAGCCAGATTCCCGCTTTTTATTCCCACTTCTCGCCCCAATCTAACCTCTATCCATGGCTTTGTTAGTGTGCACTCTCTCCCTCCCCCCTGCAAATGTGAATTCAGAAGTTGCATGCAGGATGCCGTCAGACGGGTACTTAACTAAATGCTAGGGGAGTAAGAACACCACGAGAAATCGGAGCTGCCGTGCTTGCATGAGCTCATGTGTGCACGCACACCTGAACGCGTGTGTGGGTGAAATAACTCACACTCATTATTAAAACTGAACGGTTCGTCTAAAGTGAAGAATCCCTTGTTAATATGTCTTATCCGGATATCCTTTTCTCAGTATTATGGTCCAGCCAGCCACCACCCACCCCACCTACCTTGCACACTTACAGGCTCCATTTTTTTTAGTGTCTTGAATATCAAGGCAGCAGTGTTCTCATTTCATTTTTCTATTTTTCTTTATAGCTATGCAGCAGGTCGACGGCTTCCTATACCCGTTGCAGTTTTGATAAGGACGTCTTCCAGTTCCTGGTGGGCTTACTCTTTATAAAAATGTATCCTCTTATCTACGGTCTTCATCAAACTGTGAGGTAATTCTAATGACGGGGCTATGAGCTACGCCATGTGTCTTTCTCATGCAGGAAAGTTTAGCGAAGGATAACTTAAATTGACCACTTTCAGATTCCTCCATCCATGGTGGCCACTTGCACGCAGCTGAGTTTCAGGACGGAAAAGCACGTTTCATTTCCTAGAGAGCATTACAAAATAGAGTTGCTCTGAATGCTTCATTTTCGTCTTTGGCTTTCGCTCAGTGTTGTCATTATTATTATTATTATTATTATTATTATTATTATTATTATTATTATTATTATTATTATTTCCTACCTCAGCGTCTGTCAAGGTCTCTTCCTGTCGCTGCTGTACAGCAATCTGTATATGCTCTGCTTCTTCACATTTTCTGGGTTCCGTAAGTGTTCGTATCTGCTCTTACGGTCGTGCAACTGTAGTAAGACCCGTTCACCTTGCATATTTTATCTCCATCTGTACGTAGGAACAGGCGATAAAACGCTCATGCAACCCAACCCAGGCTCTTGGAGTGGGCCATAGACCTATAGGCATTGTCAGACAGTGTCCACGTGTATCAGTCAGGGCCCCAGTTTATGAAAGCCGTGTCTAGGACAAGCAGTTCCTACGTGCTAGGGGATGCTTTTCAGGAGCTGCAGTTAGGACCACATAACTTATCGAGCGATCTTTGCTTTATATGGGTTCAAACTGCTTTTCAAGCACTCTAACAATCTGGAAGAAATTTCTTATGTTGATGAAACTGTCAAGCAAGCCGTACTGTCAGTCAAAACTCACGTGATCTCTTAGGGGCGGAGTGAAGTCTCAAACAGCTTGAAGTCAGTAAGGAGAGTTACTTTTTGCTTTATGTTGTTCTAACGTTGTCGAGCGGTCCGTTACGCTTACAATAACTCAGCTGTCCTTGACTCTGACACAGACAGGACTCTGACAGGACTCAGACAGGACATGTATTCACAGTTCTCCAGCCCGGAGACGAGCAGGCCCGCCTGTCCGTGCACCCTTCGTACTCTTTAGACGTTCATGGTCTCTCTCCCTCTCCCTCTCTCTCCTGGGCCGCTATACGCACTCTTACGTCTGTCTGCGTGTCTGACTGTTTGTTATGCTAGAGGAACAGTGCTTCCACACCTCACGGTGACCTTAGCACTACGAAGGGGTCTCATTACTAAGCCATGCACTGACACAACCACTAGACTGATCCCTACAGTAAGATGGCCAGTGCGGACAGCAGTTTATTGTGCGAGGAGATGGCCCAATGGAGCTCGCACATTAGGATATAATCTTTGGTCACACCTGGATTCGAACCAGCAAGCTTCCACCTACCACTCCGCAAGCCTACCAACTGAACTATCCAGGCCTCCTAAATGTCTGACCGGTCGGTCGGTCGGTCGGTCGGTCGGTCGGTCGGTCGGTCGGTCGGTCGGTCGGTCGGTCGGTCGGTCGGTCAGGTTAGAAGGACAGTGCTTCCACCTTCCGGTGATTTCGCATGATCTGGGGATGGGGTCCTATTACTAATCTATGCACTGAAAGAATCACCAGACTGATGGCTGCAGTAAGGTGGTCAGTGTGGACAGGCAGTTTAATGTACGGGGAGATGACCGAATGGAGTCTGCACAATGTATAATTCCCGGAATAATCCTTGGCCACACCAGGATTCAAACCAGCAACCTTCCACCTGCTAGTCCGCAGCTCTACCAACTGAGCTATCCAGGCCCCTAAAAAATGTCTGACTCTTAGTGCGTACCCGTTATATAGTAACTGAAACTCCCCCCTCCCCACGCGGCCCCCTCCCCATGCTGCTACTACACATCTCCATGACGACCAGGTGTGCGCCGATGGACCGCTGTTCCGCTCATGGCCCGTACGCAAGACAACCGAATATTCCTGTCATGGCAGATATTCTAGAATACGTTCCTTGAATTTCCCATGCACGAAAACCGAACAGCCTATTTTTCCCTCGTTATTCCGTAATAACAAAGTTATTCGGTCGTCCCATGAGCGAACAGTTTATTCTGAGTTCGCCGAAACAGCGTTTTCAGAGACAGAAGAAATCAGAAGAAATCCGCTAGTCGGGTATGAAATTGGTGGTGTTTACACGCCTACGGGGCCGGATCAAAGACTAGGCGGGCCAGCGGCCGCGGGATAACCACTGCGTCACGGTTGACCCCGTAAGTACATGCGCAGGCCGCACCTGGTGCCAGTGGCTTGGCCACTGAGTGGCGACCTCCTGGTCTTGAGGGGAAGGCAGCAAATCCTTGACTCTCCTGTTTGCCCCAGTCCTGATCGGTCAGAAGCGTTCCAGAGGCCGGCTGAGTGGTCCGTTGTGTGTCTACACACCAACCGGCGTCGTTATGGTGGAACAGGTTGTAAGAACCATATTAAAGCCATGGGAAACAGACAATAATTGTGTGTGTTATTTTTGTAGAAGGTAAACATATTTCTCCAAGATTACGTTTCTGTGCGTTCAGGAATACTATTAATAAGTTTTTATTACATGTAATGTGTGGATTTAATATTTCTGATTCCCTCGCTCGCACGCACGCACGCACGCGCGTAATTCCTAGCCTAAATTTGGTCAGAGCATCCCTAAAGCCTACATGTTTGAGGTATAAAAGATATCCACTAAGAGAAATATCAGCTTTAAACAGGGTGTAGGTGGAAAAACGCTGGTTACTGGAGATCTTACTGTGCCAGTCTTGTTTATAACAATCCAGGAGCCTTTGTTTGAATTCCTGTAGAAACATGTTTACATCACCGACTCCCTGGTGCTCCCAAACAACGCCAAACCCAAACTTATACAGTACCACCATTATGTAAGCCAAGTTATTTTGTTGGGGGGGGGGGTTGTTTGTTTGATTGGTTTTGTTTTATTTTGTTTTTTGCTGAAGCCCGAACAACATATCTACAGCTTTTCTGAGTAGGCAATGCTGAGGTAGATGGATTATTTTCAACCAATAACCAACACATCTCACCTAAGCTTTTATGTACAGTGGATCAGATAACGCCCACACTCACCGTATACCAGAGTGTTTGGGGTCCGTGTACCGACACCTAAAAGGGGTTTCATTGCAAAAAGATGAACCTTCTCTATAATGTCGGTATCTGCACACAGACCCCACACTTCCGATCGATCCATATAACAAAATAGGCTGTATCTGTGCATCAAACAACCTAAAAACAACAAAAACAACAACAACAACAACAGGATAGGATGAGGTTTAAGGTAAGCCCTCAGAAAAAAACAAATATGAAAATCCTAACCGATTATGACGTATTATAATAATAATATAATAATAAGATGAAGATTCTTCCGGAACGCTATTCCCCCAATGCTCAGTGCGCTTTACAAAAATAACGAAGACAGCCACAGTCTCACAGAGTATATCCAGACACCACACGCAACCACATAAAACTCACCAAGAAAGCAGCCATCAACCACGCTCGCACGCTCGCACGCTCGCAATCTCTCTCTCTCTCTCTCTCCCTATCTCATTATTTATCTCTCACACTCTCTTTCCCTATAGCAGCATTACCAACCAGCTCGGTACAATCAGCGAAAAGCGAGGTGAAAGATGGATTTTAAGCTGTTTTGAATGAAGCAAGAGAAGGAGCATCGCGGAGTTTAGCAGACAGCGAGTTCCAGACATTAGGGGCGGCAAAACTAAGAGAACGCTGACTGAACGCTTTCAGACTGGTTGTCGGTATTGTAAGAAGTTTAACGTATCCGCGTTAATTGACTTCTGCGTTTCAGTGCTTTTTCATACTTGTAGCTCTCGGGGTCAGTGAAACACACAAGTTCCCAACCCAAACCATAGTGTGCTTTTATCAACAATAATAATAGTGAAATATGGATAGCAAAACTTGCAGTCGTCCGTCCGTCCGTCCGTCCGTCCGTCCACCCATCCATCCCAACCTAAGGGCTTGCATTCAGGCGAACCAGACCAGTATCGTCGGACAAAATTCACATGCTGTACAGCTTGGAACCAGAAGCCATATTGTTATAATAACAAGATACAGACACAACGTAATCTTGCGAGAGACTGCACCTAAACTGCAACAAAAAGGTTCAGCCATCGGAGTTTACCTTAAGTACACAGACGCGGGAACATCGATCAAAAAATTACATGAAAGATTTTCCTTCTTTAAAAATATAAGAACAAATCAAATTTAAAAGACTGTTGTTTTGCTTTGTGATATTTAACTACAAACTATGACAATATTTATTTTCAAAGTTTGTGTCCGGACGTGAGGAAACTCTAGCTACCCTGACATTTCGGATAAATTTATTTTGGAAAAGACTGCATTTCGACATTTTAGAGACAGCTATTTGCTTGCGAAAATTAATTAAATGTCCAGATAGTAGACCACAAATATTATGCAAACAGTGAAAGGGTATTTCACCCTTGTTTAAGTGGCATGGAACGGTAGAAACGTTGCGCAATGTTTATTATCTGTTCCAATTCAAGGCAAACATTATGAGCACGCACACACTTTAAAAAACCCAAAACGTTTGCTGTGCAACTTTTTCTTAAAACCAAACCAGGAAATATAATTCCAAATTGTGTATCCCTCATTGATGATTATTTTTTTAAATAATGGGAAAATGTAATATTTTACATCAAATATCTAACTGTGGCTCGAGTTTGTAAGAAGCTTTGATAAAAGTATCTTCTGCAACTGACTCAACGTTAGGTTGGCATGTGTAATCATTCAGAATTATTATTTAAAATTATACAATCTGAAGCTATTAGCATCGTTATCTGATATGATGAACAGTCTTGGTAACTGATATTGCACACTTCAAAGCAATATAAAGTGATGCGATATGTTGTACAGCCATATGTATTTCGCATACGGCTAAATTCAAGTACAAGCCGTCGAGCTGGAGAAACTGTGCGGTACGTGGAGGTGGTGTTAAAGGCGTTTCAATGCTTTGGACTGAGAATTGTCAGCTAAGGGTTCAAATCATATCTCCGGAAAACTTTTCTCTCTGGGTATGATACGTATTTACATGCCGGGTTCATGCAGGCGTAATAGCTCATTCAACGTAGAACAGTTAAAACAAACAGAATCAGTTTAACTGTTTAAAAGGATCACTGGTTTTCTTCTTATAATCTTTCTCACCTCGCGCTGCAGAAAATGCATTGAAGCCTCCATTGAAGAACTAACATAAATCCCCTTCCCCCACACAGTTCTCTATATCACGCGAGACAGCGACTGAACAGTTTAATGGCGTCTTCAGATCTTCCACATGTTTATGGTAACAGCGCTTTGACAAACCCGCAGGACGATCCAGTCAACATCCTCAGCATCGAGGCATCAAGGCTGATAGAAAAATTTACCATAGCTTTCCTGCCCTGTGTCGTGGTCATCGGACTGATCACTAACACGGTCAACGGTCTGGTGTTTTGGCTCCAGGGACTGCGTGACCGCATGAACCTCTGTCTCTTCTGTCTGACGCTCGCAGACTTCGCCTACCTCATCACTGTACTTGTCATCGTCATTATCAACCCACTCATCAAGCAGATCGACTCGCGTGTGACAGCCGAGTACACCGTGAAGGCGACGACGTACGGCATTGGATTTATGTTCGGCTTTAGGGCGTTGTCTCGCTTAATCTCCATGGTGATTGCAGTCGAACGATGTGTGTGCGTCGTGTTTCCCTTACGAGCCGCGTCACTCATTCAGAGCCGCACCATGGGATTCGTTTTAGTCACCATCTTTGTTTTCGTACAACTCCTTTATGCCACTATGGCCACTGGTTTGGAAGTTACAAGCATTCAAGACAACCAGACTGGCAACGTCTTTTGGTTGGCTTCTCTCTCTCCGTTCTACAGAAACAAATACTTGCTTTATCAAATCATTTACCACGTTGTTCCTAGAGTTGTTATTCCTGTGGGAACTTTCCTCACCATAGCGGTGGCCACGTGTATCACAGTAGTCCGACTGAGAGCCGCCATGTCTTGGCGCCAGCAAACCAGCTCCAGCATCAGTGACAACCAAGGCCAACAGATGGCGCTGACCAAGATGCTCGTGGTTGTCTCGTGTGTCTACATCACGTGCTCCACGCCGTCTGTGATCCAAGCCATGCTGGAGATTTGCCGCTCCGACTTTTTAACTGGCGGACCATTTTACAACCTGGTGAGAAAGACTGGAAGTCTGACCAACGTCTTCCTCTGCATCAACAGCTCCGTGAACTTTTTCGTCTATTTCTCGCGTTCCACCCGTTTCAGACACGAGCTGCAGACCTTGTGCTGCTGTAGAATAAGACTCAATAAAGCGAAAGTGGCGTCCTGGAAGCTGAGGGAAGGACGACCAGCTTCAGTGTTACCAGAAGTCTGAGTTACCGGGATGTTCCCATTTTAGAAATTGTTTTTACGAAAAGAGTGTCCTTTCACAAATATACAGATTTTTGAAGTAAGATTTTGAGGTACAAGCCGGCTCAGTCTTGTCTAGATTTCTGAAATACAGCTGGGAATCTCTTGGAAATGTCCTGAAAGTAAGCATCTTATTCTAAAAAATCCCCCCCCCCGCCCAATTTCCTTCGCTAAGATCATTGGCCGACTACTGCAAATCAGAACTCCACGGATGTCACGGCAGTTCAGGGCCAAGAATAGGTAAGAATATCGGACAATCATGTCGAATGTTTGAATCCAGCAAATGACCACACGCTTTTGCCCAAACCCAAAGAATGCTTTGTCGGCGCCAAGCGGGTTTCTCGAAGATAATCCCCCACAAGGGAAGATTGAAAAAAAATCGAGAAGGGTACATTCAAAGAGTTACAAATAGTTTAAAACAGTATTGTTTTTAGACTGATCGAATGGAAATCCGTTCCATCATTTCTTTTACTATTGACAAAAAAGCAAAACTCATTCAGCAGACGATAGATTTCTGAGCCACCACCATTTCTTTTCTGCAAAACACTTCCGAAGTTACCCTTCATTCGCTTGCCGAATTTTCTCTTTCTGTAGGGCGATGGTGCGACAGACGACGTTCATCGGAGTTTTTTTCCCCCTCTCAATCTTCAGACGAGCAGTTCTTCCGTGTAGTCAACACGTGCCTGGATACATTTCAGAAAGATAAATATAGTCAGGAGTCCTGACGAAAGAAGACATCATTTCCCTTTTGATTTTAAACCTGTACTAGAATACAATTAGCTAAAGAACGTTAGTTTTCAGCATAAAGAGAACCATGGATTTTTATTCTCAGTCGATAAACATCGTAGTGTTACTGTAGATACAGATGCGCTACAGATGCTACCTGTGAATTTAGGGTTTGAATATAGAACCTGAATTGTAGTTTACGATAAAATTAAACCAATCGAATTTTGTGTTTGGAGAAACTGCTATGTACTTTTATAACAGCAGCTTCCGTTCGCCTTAGCCATGACGCTAGGGATGGTCGGACAGAGAGATGAACGAACGGACAGAAAAAAGACAACCAAACCCAACCTCTATGGAGTCAAAGAATCTTTGAAAGCACGAGAATGAAGAAAAAATCCGCGATGCTGTGAAAACCCGCATGAGCCGCCAGGTAATGCATGTAAATACTGTGACATGCCGGGCCGTACCTTAACTTACTGGACTCGACTTCTCCAGAATTACTGAACAACTTTTGTGGTGATCTTGTAAATGTAGACTTAATTGAGCAATCGTCACCAAAACCTTTACTGCATCAGGTCAATGGTTTCTACACCAAAGGGTGACGACGCTATGAAATAATGTGAATAACTAGAGAAATCTACCGAGGGAAAAGATTCTCATACTATGACACGCTCGCTCAGTCTCTCACAGGTAAAACACTTCTTGCTCAAGAGCCTCCACCCTCGTAAAAGAAACAACTGCAGCGAACCGTTATTCAACATATATTTCAAACACTGACTGACTCGACAACATCAAATATATCTACAGATTATTTACAAAGAATCACCGTGCTCGTGTCTAGGGTAAGACGCTGCCTGATTACGTCGTACCACGTGGTATCAGACAAGAAGATAATCAAACTCCAGAGGGGAAATCAAACTGCAAAAAGGCCTATGATCCCGCTCAATACACAAATACAGTAAGTGACCGACAACAGAGCTCCTACTCTCGTCACTACAGAAACAACTACTTCTGCGATACACAATTCTAAAGCTATTCAATGACCAACAATGAAGCTATGACACTTCCACGACCAGCACTTCCTCTACCAACAATGAAGCTATGACACTTCCAGGACCAGCACTTCCTCTACCTCCTCTTGGCGTACGCCCGGGCACTAGCTTATGACGTCTCCTGTCCCCGGCAGGAAAAAAAACACCTAACTTAAATCAACCCGAGTCCCAGACTCTAAGATAGTTTATGGCAAGAGCAGTCCTTAACTTATAAGGAACATTCAACAGTCACTTACACGTCTATTTCGTAGACTTGTCGGCGAAATACAGCCCAGTGTATTCAGTGTGATTGCTAGCTGCTGCTCCGATGACGTCCTGGCTAAGATGGCGAGGGGCAGAGGTCCGTGGATCTACACGTGTCCGCTTGTCTTGGTCTTCCTACTTCGTCTCCCTGTATATCCTACTCTGTGTCTGTAGCTGATCCCCAGTGTCTCTCTTTTCCCAGCTTAAGTACTATGCGCTCTCACGCTTTAAACTCGATTAAACCGGTACTGGCCGGCCTAGAGCAGCTACCCACATAGCGTCCACCTACCCGGTGTCAAGAAAGGGAGGGGCGAACAGGCTTACCTAGGAGTGACAGGTGACAACCTAGGAGTGACATGTAACAATATCCACCAGTCCCTCATTACACGTGGTTTGCAAGTGCATTGCCGTTTTTTTGCCCGCTCAGTTTTGCGTTGTCATCTGCAAGGGTTTGATTTGCACAATCGTCTAGCGTCTTGGGTACACACGTTTGGATGTCTCCTGTGGTACGCAGGAACTCGCCAACACTGACTTCCACTGACTTCCACGCACACTGACGCTCACTGTTGCAGCGTGAAACAAGGTGCATCTAAATGTATGGGGTAGGATGGGGTAGGATGTTGTATTCTTGCAAATTACAAAACGTCCGTGACCTGCCTACGAAACGGCAGCTGGTCTTTCAATTCTTTTGAGCGGTATTGTATTCTGTCGACAGTGCAGTTAATTGAAACGTTGAGATGGCTCAATTACGTACTTCGAATCTCGCGTGCATCCCACGAGAAGTTTTACTTTTGGTGTTCTCAAGTTTGTTTGGGAAGTTTGACCAGTTGTATTATTCTTCTTTCCCCCTCGGTGGGGTTTGCAGACATTTCACTAAATATGCATGACAAAACTCCCAGACTTTAAAAAAAAACTCGTGGATAGAACCC
>SMGT01008600.1:277020-300271 GCA_004794575.1 Lanistes nyassanus
CTTATCCACAGATCAGAAGAATCAAATAACTGAGCGAGCAGGTCACCATGAGGAAGAGAAGAAAGGGGACAAAGGAATAGGTGAGTCTGTGGAAGACTGCTTGAATCATTGGTTTCTAGCACCATGCTTATCCACAGACCAGAAGAATCAAATAGAACTAGAAGACATGGCAACTGAGCTAACAGTTCAACTGGAAGACAAGAAGCATGAGGACAAAGGAATAGGTGAGTCTGTGGAAGACTGCTTGAGTCATTTTGTTAACATGCTTCCAAACATCAAGATGTGGACTTTGCCATGAGATATGATTTGGACAGGTATTTCTGTTTCCTGACACCGTGCTTATCCGCAGATCAGAAGAATCAAATAGAACTAGAAGACATGGCAACTGAGTTAACAGTTCAACTGGAAGACAAGAATAATGAGGACAAAGGAATAGGTGATTCTGTGGAAGACTACTTGAGTCATTTTGTTAACATGCTTCCAAGTTGTGGACTTTGCCATGAGATATGATTTGGACAGGTATTTCTGTTTCCTGACAATCTCATTTACACCAGAAGGGTAAAGGTCAGAGCTGTAACTTCGAAGATTATTTTCAAGTTTAAAAAAAAAAAGCACAAACACTTTAGTCAGTGAAAAAACCCAAAACTCTTTTGTGCAGCACTGTCAGTCTCCCACCCTCCTGCACATGCACACATTTAAAAAATATTTTGATTAGGCATTATTCATCCTTCAAGTATGGTGCAAAGCAAGGACAAAAATGAAGCAATGACAAGAATGTAACTGCCAGTAACTGACAAACAGCCTAGACTTTTGGTCACTGATGTAAGCTTATCTCCATTTGGTGTAAGACTATGCCAACCACTGATCAATGTTCACTTTAGATGTTTTTGTAGAGTACATTCTGCGACCACTCAGCAGTCTCAGTACCCCAGAGGAAAAGCTGGCAGCCCCTGCAAGAAATATGCTGATCTCTATGAAGAATACTATGTTCTCCAATCATTTAAGCAGCAGCAGCAGCGAATGTCTGTTGTATGTAATGTTCATGATTTTAGTTTTTATTTATCTTTTAATTGGAATGAAGATGCTATCAATCATTGAATATTTTTAAACTTTTAAATGTATTAATTTTTATACCTACATCAAACAGGTTTAAGTTTTGTTGTAAGGGTCCAGACATCTCCAGACGAGGCACTCTCTGTCTATAAAATACAGTCCACTGGTGATCTTGGGCAAACTAGCTACCATCTGTTTGTCACAAGTTTTTATCAAAGCCAACCAGAATCAGTGTTTTTGGTCTCTCGGCTAGAACCACTTGTTGCATTATAGCCAACATTGGAGATTTTTCCACAGAGGACTCAATTACAGCAACATAGTTTTCCTGTTTGAGGGGGGAAAAACTGAGGGAAAAATATGGAAAATCTGCACAAAGTCGAAGGTTGCAGGTTGAATCCAGCAGTAAAGTATTGCATTCTGCCCATCATACCAACACACCCCTTTGGCCCTGACTTCTCCTAGTCTCTCTGTATGTTCACAACCCTTTCCGCTGTTTTCAGTGTTGTCGTTTGGCCATGGCACAAAAACCTGGAAATCTGTCCCTCTTTGTTCACATTGAGGAGCTGCTGATCATTCTTTTTCTGACAGTCCTGACCCGTCGTTGCTTAAACTGTCAAGATGACCATCTGGCCACTTCTCATGACTGTCCTTGGTGAAAGGAAGAGTCTGCCATCCAGCGGGTCCATGTGGAGAGCAAGTTGTCCCTACTAATTCTTCTTTCTTTCAGACCGATGTCACCTGGGTTGTCGGGGACTCTCCTCATCCCTTGTCTTCTGTTTCCATGCCCCCTCCTTCTGCCTGTTCGAGCTCTCGACTTCCCTCACAGACCATACAACACACCACTTTGCAAGGCACTTGCGCTACTTCTGCCTCTTCGCACACCTCACAATTTACCTCCTCCTGTCCATCTTCCACCGAACCGCCTCATACAACCCCACTGACACCGAAGTCTGCCAACCAGTTCAACTCTGTTTGCACTCCGGGGTCAAGAGCACCCGCTGCCCATGCCTCTTCTCCTTCTGCCCCTGCCTCATCCTCTACCAACTGCTTTTCGGCTCTTGCCGACAACGGAATGGAGGTTGGGGCTTCCCGCCCCCCCCCCTTCTCTTCTCCAACACATCAGCCTTCCCATGGTCCGAGGGACACATTCCGGCCCCCTAAGGGGTAGGCGCGACGTGATCATTTGAAGGCCATGGAGATGGGGGATACCGCCTCGTCCTCCGCTCTGTCCACCCTCGTCACTGGTCTAACCTAACCCTTTAACATGTCCTCCATCATCCAATGGAACTGTCGGGGAATCCTCTCTCCTTCCCCCTCCTGTTTCGTTTTACCGATGTTTTCTCTCTGTGTCCCGCTGTGATATAGCATTAGTTTCTTGCACGGCATTAAGCCCCAACACTTACTTCCTTTCTTTCCTGTACCTGACTTTTGTGTCTTTTGCACCTGATGATGTCCAAAGATGGATTTGAGGAGTTTCAGGCCATCACCAACAAATCAAACAACGTTCCAGAAGCTGAAAAATGAAATCAACAAGGTCTATCTTGATCCTGCCTTCTTGTTCACCCACCCATTCCCGATCCCTAATCACCCCCTCCTTTTTTTCTTTTTGGTCTGTTCACTTACCCTTCCTGTAATAACTGATTGTGATGCCAAGTGAACTTTCTCATTAGACATGTAGCTGTGTGTTGGGTGAAGGTAACGAGAGCCCATTTGTTTTGTATAGTGCTTCTAGTGACAGCTATGTTAATAAATCAATACTTCACCTGCTCATTTCTGATTGTTTGGTTTTTGTACTTCAACAATCCACATAGCTGACATTTTTCACTTGTCAACAAGATGAATGTGGCCAACTTTCAAGTGACAGCTATCGTTTCAGATGGGCAAGTGCATCAAGAAAGTGGAAAAAGAAGGGGCACAGTGGGGAGCCAAATTTGAGGCCAGCAACAAATCTCTCAATTTTAAATACTATTTTAAATAAAAACATAAAACATGTGATCACACAAAACTACACTGCTTCAGCTGTGGAAATGCAACCCTGACAAGGGTCTGCTGATAAGAGTCTTCATCAAGAGGTCATGGGCTTACTGCTTCAGCACAATGCACCACCAAATAAACCACAACCTGAGAAAGTGCTATAAGCTACATTTGCTGACTTTTCACCCTACTGCTTGTGTGCAGAAAAAATTGGCAAACGAAGAAAAAGAGATGCAGCAGGTCAAGATACAAAAACTGGAATCACTGTGTCGCGTGCTGCAAGCTGAGCTGGATGGCAAAAAGCTGAGCTGCGTAATACAACCCCCTGCCGAAGGTACTGTTTCCGTTTTCCTTTGAACATCATTTTTTGTTCTGCTGTTTTTTCTTCATCTCATTCTGACTATCCTCATCTTTTCTCTCCCTCCTCCACATCCTTTTCCCATTTCAGAAAGATAAATTCTGCCATGGATGGAACTTGTGTGGTGTTATCTGAGGATGACTTTTTTTACATGCTAGTCCTCAAAAGGTGGTCGTTTGAAAAGCCTTGTGACATTTCCCTTCTGCAGTTGACATACCTCCATCCAGTCCAAAGGAGAATTCCTCGACAGTTTTGACACCGGGCACACCGAATGACACATCGGTGGCCGATGAAGACCAGCCTGTGGCTGTCAGTTCAGAGCGTTGTATTGGAAGCATTGACACTGATAGTCCTGTATCTAGTGACCCTAGCAACTACAGTCTGGCTAACTCTTTGCCAGACAGTGCAGAAGTTGATGATCTCCAGACAACAACATCGATCAGCCCAAATGCTCTGGCAACAGACTCTGCAGATGCTGACAGCGCAAAAGAGGTGACATCATCAAAGGATTCTTGCAGTTCTGCATTTAGCTCTGAGACAGCTGATAGCAAAGGGGAAGCACTGTTGGTAAGAGCACTTTCCGAGGTGGCAGCTGTGACCACAGAGAAGGAAATCCCTGTGGCTTCCATCACTGAAACAGAGAGTGCAGAGCAAGCCACAGCATAGCTGGTGACCAGTTCCATGTGCAAGTAGCACTGGTTGCTAAACTGAAACAAAATTCTTTGCTTTCGACTTTTTAAACAAATTACATTGATTTACATCCCCTTTTTCTGCTGCCATCGACTTCATATCCGTGTGAAATTGGCAGATGTAGGGACAGAGAAAGAAGCAACGCCTACGCTTCATTGGCTTGTGATGGACACAGCCATCACGGAGACAGTTTTGGCCACCACGCTCACAGCCACAGCGGATGCCAGTGGGGTGGTACCCAGGTCGAGTACCGCCAGCGATCCGTGGCTGTGACGCGCAGTGTCATCTTATCGCTTGCTGTGCTAGGCTCACTCTCTTTAAACTTTTCTTTATCCTTCTAGGATAGTTAAAATTAACAACTTCTGATTCTCCTCGATTTACTCTTTCGGTAGATACAAAACTCACCAAACGTCTTAATAGATTAGGTCAGTTTGTAGGCATATTTCTTATCTTTATTCATATTAGCTAGTTAGACTGTCTTTTAACGTAATTATCTTTATTGCCTTCTCACTCTGCTAAACTATCTTTTACACTAACAAGAAGAGCAAAGCACACTCTATCCATCACATATTTTCATGTTCTCACACATTCTTGGGTCTGTTTAGTGTTTCTACATGTAAGAAACACAAAATGCGTTATCCGCCGCACTTCCACACGCTAGCTGCTGCTGTAGCTGGCAATGCCTCCCTTGTGGCCCGCGTCCACCCAGTAAAACCGGGGTGCTGGCCGGACAAAGGCACGTCTAAGAGTAGTGATGAAGCAAGGAGAGATGCAGAAAAGATGATGTAACATGGATGCCATGACAGCCGAGACTGGCCAGTAGAGGCAGGCAAGGTGAGCGGAGGATAAGGTGGGCAGCAGCAGCGGTGGCCTCAAATAAAAGATGTAGAAGGCCTCTCAGAAAGATTTCCTTGGTTTGGAAAAGAGAGAGAAGAAGAAGAAAATTTTACTAGCGAACCCGCTCCATCACAGGCTGAAGCCATCTTATTCTGCTATTTGCCATTTTACTTGGGGTGGGTGGTGTGTGTGTGCGCGCGCGCTTGTGCACTTTAAAAAAAAAAAGGAAATTGCTTGTGCCTTTCTGAATTAGAATTAGTGGTCCTTCATCCTCCCATCTGGTTAACTCGTTAGCTGCAAGCTACATTTAGGAGGTGCTCTCCTCTGTGACCAGCGTTTTTTGGGGCATGTTTAAAAAAATTGTAAAAAAAAATAAAAAATAACCCCATGAGCTGGAAGGGTGAAAAACTGATTTTTGAAGATAAAAACAAAATAAAATAAACTGGACTTACAAGTTACACTGGACTTTTCTGTCTTGTAAAAATCAATAAAATACACCAGCAACAGGGTAAGTGAGAATCTATCTGGACATGGCATAGTCACACACTTCATCCTTGCTGTCTGTAGAAATGCAGATAGTGCACCAGAATAAGTCCTGTACATGCACAAGTGTTGTAGTATCCTCACTGATGTAGTGAAACTTCACACATTGCTGAATTTTGATGAGAAAAGTGAAAAGTTCACACAACAGTGTTCTTGTGTTGACATTTGCAATGCTCTATGCAGGTAAATGGTGCTGATGTTGTAACTTCTATGCAGGTCAGAAATGTCCACACACTGGTAATCTGTATGGATGCTGTAACTTATATGAAAGTCGGGAACCTCCAAACACTGGTTGCATGCAGGTCAGGAATGTCCATGAATTGGCTGCATGAAGATCAGGAATTTCCAGGCTACCTGCTGCAACTCGGTGAATGCCAGCTGTTGTTCCAGCTCTTGGTGTTTTATCTTCTCCAGTTGCTGCACCACATAAACCAAGATAAAACTTTTTAAGATTCATCTCTCATAACACTTGGCGCCAAACAGCCAGAGCAGAGAGTCTCAGCGACTTATCAGCTTCATCTCCTTCAGTAAGATGCCTGTCTGCTTCAGCTTGGTGTTTGGCAGCTGTTGTTCTACCACCTCTCTGTACGTCTTCATCTTCTCCACTTGCTGCATCAGACAAACCAAGATGAGACTTTTTAAGATTTACCTTTCATAACACTTGGTGCCAAACGGCCATTTCTAAAGACTGTTCTTAGTTATAGATAATACTTGACATAATTTGCTATAGGATAGGTCTTAAGCAACAAAACTTCTTGTCCATGAAGTTTGGAGCTCCCAATCACCAGGTGATAAATACTGTCTCGTAATTAAACTTTGGGAGGTTTAACGCCATGCCAGGAACCTAGGCCATATGATAGGGATGAACATCAGTGGTAACCTATGCACTGAAACGTCTGCCAAACCGATAGCTGCACTACAATGGCCAGTGCCGAGAGGTAGTTTTATGTTCTGGAGAGGTTGGGGTGGTATTTGTTGCTTAATGTCCAGCCGCAGACTATGTGCGTATCAGGACGGTGTTGCTTAAACAAAGTTTACGTGCTGCAACAATACTGGCCTCAGTCCCACCCAGTCACATTATACCGACACTGGGCCAACCAGTCCTAGTACTGTTCCCTGTCTGGCAGGGTAGCTACCAGATTGGCAAGTCTTAGGTATGACTGGAGTCTCATAACGTGTAACTCCAGAATGCAATACTTTACTGCTGGATTCAACCTGCAACCTTCGACACCTGAGTCGCACGTTCAACCAATAGCTATTCAGGCTTCTTTGTAATTCAATGGATTTGATGGAAAACCCTACAGAAGAGACTGAGGCTACCGAAGTAGGTCAGTGATACAACAAAGGCATAAATGTTAATTCCTCTGGGCTCCTTCTCACACTCATAACAGGTAACAAAGAAGCAGATCGACTTTGTGCAGATTTTCCATATTTTTCCCCCTCAAACAGGAAAACAATCTTGCTGTAACGGAGTCATCTATGGAAATATCTACAATGTTGGCTATAATGCAACAAATGGTTCTGGCTGGCTGAGAGACCAAAAACACCGATTCTGGTTGGCTTTGATAAAAACTTGTGACAAAATAGATGGTAGCTAGTTTGCCTAAGATGACCATACTGGCAAAAGAGACAAAACCAGATTGTAGTATCAGGCATGGGAATTGACCAGCTCAAAAATCTCTGAAAAATCTCAGGCCACTGTTTAGACATGCAGCATAATTTAGTATATATACAAGTAAAAACAGTACTAACTCAATACTGAATTATGTAATATACACAAAAATGCAAATTCCTTAATCTAAATTTGTGCTTCTTTAGCAATACTTACCATGACCCAAAGTGCTAAAATCTTATTTAGCGATCCCTAAACACATCTCCAAACAAAAATAACCCACCAAGGTAACCCTGGTAAGACCCCTCCGCGGATGCGCACACCCCTTGCCACCATGGGAGGGGTCTGCACGATGGGAACACCTGATGTTGGCCAAACCAAATCTGTCCAAGGCTGAAAGAGGGGAGCGAACGCTTCCAGTTCTAGAACATGCGCATCCCACTGCTGGGAAGACTGGTCCCACAGTGTTGCAAACACCCGCTGGATGGGTTGCATGAACATCGCCCTGAGGGGGACCAGCGGAACTATCGACGGAACAGAGGACAATGCGTCAGAGGGGGGGGGGGTTAGCGGACTCCCCAAACAGACTGAACCCTGCCTAAATCACACTCTGCACCCAGGCACTGCGCTGGCAGTGCTACCATGCCTCCCCGGGGTGTGGCAGATCTCCGACTTGTGGGGGGAGAGTAGCAGGGCCCCCCTATTGGGGGTGCTGTCGTTGGCCCCGCGCACGACCACGACCCCTGGGAGGGGGGAGGGGGTTGGGTGCCAAGGCCACCCTTAGGCTGGGACTTCGGGCCAGGCTTGTGCTTCTTGTAAGGTGCTGGTCGTGGCCTGCTGGATGGGGGCTTGCGAGGTTTCCTGGAGGAAAGCAAGGCCTCAAACCGACCCTCCCGATAGGCAGAAGCTAACACATCCACTGTCTGCTGGGTGTATGGCCCAAACAAGGAGGATGAACGATCGGCCCCACACATAAGTTGGTGGACAGAGGCAGAGGGACATCTGTCATGGCTAAGAGGAACGCATCCTGTTTTCCTAACCTCAATGTGACCATTGCAGTTGCAGCACTGCGAACAGAAGCCTGTAACGCACCCACCAGCTGATGGAAACAGATCCTCACCACCACAAACAGAAAATAATGCTGAAACGTTAGATGTTGCTTAATATAATTACAGCTGGCTGTAGTAACCCTCTTATCACTATGGTTGTCTTATGCCAGTACAAGTGGACTGCATTTTCTGGATGCACACAGAGAGCCTTGCTGGAGATGTCTGGACCCTTACAACAAAACTTAAACCTGTTTAATGTGGGTATGAAAATAAATACATTTAAAAATTTTTTTAAATACAATGATTGATAGCATCCTCATTCCAATTAAAAGATAAATAAAAACTAAAATAATGAACAAACAGTGCCATTACATACAACAGACATTCGCTGATGCTGCTCCTTGAAGGACGATTGGAGAACACGGTGTTCTTTACGGAGATCAGCATATTTTTTGCAGAGGGCAGCCAGCTTTTCCTCAGTGGAACTGAGACTGCTGAGTGGTCGCAGAACGTATTCTACAAAAACATCATCTGAAGTGAACATCGGTCAGTGCTTGGCCTAGTCTTACCCCAAATGCACAGAAGCTTACATCAGTGTCCAAAAGTCTAGGCTGTTTGTCAGTTACTGGCACTTATATTCTTTTCATTGCTTTATTTTTATCCTTGCTTTGCAGCATACTTGAAAGTATGAATAATGCCTAATCAAAATATTTTTTAAATGTGTGCATGCATGCGCAGGAGGGTGGGAGACTGACAGTGCTGCACAAAAGAGTTCTGGGTTTTTCACTGACTAAAGTGTTTGTGCTTTTTTTTTTTAAATACATGAAAATAATCTTTGAAGTTTATCCCACTTACAACTCTGACCTTTACCCTTCTGGTGTAGATGACATTGTAAGGAAACAGAAATACCTGTCCAAATCATATCTCATGGCAAAATCCACATCTTGACGTTCGGAAGCATG
Source organism: Lanistes nyassanus (assembly GCA_004794575.1). Taxonomy (NCBI): domain Eukaryota; kingdom Metazoa; phylum Mollusca; class Gastropoda; order Architaenioglossa; family Ampullariidae; genus Lanistes; species Lanistes nyassanus. Next base: position 286,099 of record SMGT01008600.1, read on the forward strand.
TTAACAACCAATGATTCAAGCAGTCTTCCACAGACTCACCTATTCCTTTGTCCCCTTTCTTCTCTTCCTCATGGTGACCTGCTCGCTCAGTTATTTGATTCTTCTGATCTGTGGATAAGCACGATGTTAGAAATTCTGCCGATATTATAGGTAAGTAATTATCAAGGCGCAACGCCGTGCCAGCAACTAAGGCTATATCACGGTGGAAGACAAAGATAGAAAACAAAGGTAAAAGGAAGATGGAAGCGGAGGGAGAGAGAGAGGGCAGATAAAGGCCACAGGGTAAAACTAAAAGGAGGAAAAATAGAACAAAAACAAGCTTAAATACTGGAATAAAAGCTGATGGCATGCAAAAAGGCAAGTATCACAGGAGGAATTGAACGAAAAAGGGCAGGGAAGGATGGGGCAGAAAAATGACGCTGACAAATATGGCTAAAATGTGAGCAAGAAAATAAACCTTGTCGTACAGTGAGGGGTGTTGCACAATGGTCACAGGTGAATGGAGGCACGGAATGGCCGACAGAGCGATGGGGAAGTGGTCACTGCACATAAGTCCCTGGTGACGCACCAAGAAAAGTCAAGAGAAAGAGAGGGAGAACAGACCGAAAGATCAATGGCGGAAGTATACCCACCATGAGGCTGACACAAAGTGGGACTGCCATCATTAGCAACGTCCCCAAAAACACCACCCCACAGAGGGTGATGTTCAACCACCATCCCGTTGTCAGCAAGAGCTGAAAAGCGATTGTGTGAGAAAGAGGCAGAGGGAAGCACATGGACGGGCAGCGGGTGATCCCAACCACGTAGTACAAGCGGAGGTGGACTTCTTAGCAGACTGTGGCGTCAGTGAAGGTGAATGAGGCGGGTCGGAGGTACGTGAGAAGGTAGAGCCTGGGGTGTTCGAAGAGGTGGGAGCAGTGAATGTGGACTGGAGGACTGGCATGGACTGTGAGAGGGGAGGGGGGTCGAGAGCTCAAACCAGTGGAAGGAGGGGGCATAGAAACACAAAACATGGAGCAAGGGGAGTCCCAGACAACCCAGGTAACGTCAGTCTGAGAGGAAGAAGAAGTCGTAGGTCGCCGAGAGACGACGGAGGAGTAGGAAACAGAAGAGCCAACCACCTACCTGCGGGTCTCAGCGAAGGACAACTTGCCCTCCACGTGGACCCGCAGGATGCCAGACTCCTCCTTCCACCGAGGACAGTCTTGAGAAGTGGCCGGATGGTCACCTTGACAGTTTAAGCAGCGACAGGGGTTGGGACAGTCCGAAAAAAAATGATCAGCAGCTCCACAACGTGAACAAAGAGGGACAGTTTTGCAGGCTTCTGTGCAATGGCCAAAGCGTTGACACTGAAAACAGCGGAAAGGGTTGGGAGCATACAGAGAGACACTGACTTTCAAATAGCCAATAGACAGAACAGAGGGGAGTTTAAGAAAGCAGAAAGTAACAAAGTAGGTGTTGGTGGGAACGACTGCCCCGTCACTCTTGCGAGTCATGCGGCCAATGTTCGTCAGCCCCTGGGATTGAAGCTCAGACTTGATGTGAAGTTTTGACATATCAGCCAAGTCAGCACAACGAATCATGTCGATGGAAGAATTCAGTGAGCTGTGCACAGAAACACGGATAGGTCAATCAACGAAGAGTTTGGAATCCCATTCGTAAAGGGCATCCGACACCTTCTGGGTTCCACACTTGACAAGAAAGGAAGTGTCATGGAACCGCTTGATAGACACAACAGCAGACGAAATCGAACTGAACCCCTTCTAGACAGCTAAAGGGGACAGCTTTGTAATGGGTTTGTCAGGGGCAGCACCCTCAACAAGAAAATGGGGCCAAGAAGGTTGAGAAGACCAAGCACAAACAGTCTGGTAGACCTCTATTGGAACTAACACAGAGTGAGAGGTGCCGCTTGTGCGGCGGAATATTGGAAGCCATGATTTGGAAAAGGAAAATTCATCTCTCCTGCTCCCCACCCACCACGAAGCCCAACAAGGGGATGCAGCCGAGGGGTACCACATGGGGTATTTCCAGCAGGGCCCACACCAGGGCTACAGGGGAGATATAGACAAAACTAAACCAGGTTGACCCAAGCCTCACCCTGCTAGCAAAGCTAGGGCACTGCAAGACCAGCCGATTGATTGAACCGTGGAAAGAAGATGCATGTGAGAGCAAGAAGAAAGAACATGCCAGAGTAGGCACAAAGACAGCACAGGAGAAACTGCAGAAAGCAAGGAGAGGTTGGGGCAGAAAAGAAGAAAGGGAAAGGACCAGAGAGGCAGAAAAAGGAAAGACGAAGGGAAAGGGGTGGGCCAGCTTAGCCACCCAGCCAGAGAGAGGCTGTCAACAGTGGAGTCACCGAGCTTGGATGTGGAAGCCTGGCCATTTGAGTCTTTGTCATCTGCCGTCTTCAGGACTCTTTTCAGACAGGCAGTCTGAGGTCAGTGAAGCATCCACAGCTGTATCTTCACCGACTTCCAGAAAACCATTTGATGCCTGGTCTTCTGTCGAAATGGCACCTGCAGAAGGACTTACACTGCAGTCCAGCTGCATGTCACCCGGGGTGCATTCTGGTAAAAGGAAGATGGAAGTAAGTATTGGGGCTTAAAGCCCTACCTCTGCCAATTTCACATGGACATGAAGTCGATGGCAGCAGAAAAAGGGGATGTAAATCAACATTCGGTGTGCCTGGTGTCAAAACTGTCAAGGAGGAATTCTCCTTCAGACTGAATGCAGGTATGTCAACTGCAGAAAGGAAATGTCACAAGGCTTTTCAAACGACCACCTTTTGAGGACTAGCATGTAAAAAAAGTCATCCTCCGATAACACCACACAAGTTCCATCCATGGCAGAATTTATCTTTCTGAAATGGGAAAAGGATGTGGAGGAGGGAGAGAAAAGATGAGGATAGTCAGAATTAGTCAGAATGAGATGAAGAAAAAACAGAACAAAAAATGATGTTCAAAGGAAAACGGAAACAGTACCTTCGGCAGGGGGTTGTATTACGCAGCTCAGCTTTTTGCCATGCAGCTCAGCTTGCAGCACGCGACACAGTGATTCGAGCTTTTGAATCTTGAGCTGCTGCATCTGTTTTTCTTCCTCTGCCAATTTTTTCTGCACACAAGCAGTAGGATGAAAGGTCAGCAAATGTAACTTACAGCACTTTCTCTGGCTGTGGTTTATTTGGTGCATTGTGCTGAAGCAGAAAGCCCATGACCTCTTGATGAAGACTCATCTTGATCAGCAGACCCTTGTCAGGGTTGCATTTCTACAGCTGAAGCCGTGTAGCTTTGTGTGATCACGTATTTTATGTTTTTATTTTTAAAAATAGTTAAAACTGAGAGCCTTGTTGCTGGCCTCAAATTTCCACTTTCTTGATGCGCTTGCCCATCTGAAACGATAGCTGTTGCTTAAAAGTTGCCCACATTCATTTTGCTGACAAGTGAAAAATGTCAGCTATGAAGTACAAAAACCAATCAGAAATGAGCAGGTGAAGTATTGATTTATTAACATGACCACAACTGACTTCACCCACGTCCTGTTGTCAAACAGCTATAGAACAGACCAGACCAGACTAAACACTGGTTTTGTTACCAAAATCAATACGATTGGTTTATGTTCCAATTCACCGATATTAACCGTTCCCTATGACCCAGTCAGCAAAGGACGTGCCAGTGAAACTGACAAGGTACTGTCATCAGAACAGTATACAAAGCAAATGGGCTCTCGTTAACTTCACCCAGCCTACAGCTACATGTCTTATGAGAAAGTTCACTTGGCATCACAATCAGTTATTATAGGAAGGAAAGTGAACAGACCAAACCAAAAACAAACAAAAAGGAGGGGTGATTAGGGATGTGGGTGGGTGGGTGGGTGAACAAGAAGGCAGGATCAAGACAGACCTGGTCAATTTCATTCAGAAGCTTCTGCAACGTGTCACTGGTTTTGTTGATGATGGCTTGAAACTCCTCGTTTCCATCTTTGGACATCATCAGCTGCAAAAGACACAACAGTCAGGTACAGCAAGGAAAGGAAGTGTAAGTATTGGGGCTTAACGCCCTGCCAGAAACTAATCATGGCGGGACACAGAGAGAAAACATCGGTAAAAGGAAACAGGAGGGGGAGGGAGAGAGGATTCCCCGACAGTTCCATTGGATATTGGGGGACATGTTAACGGGTTAGGCTAGACCGGTGACGAGGGCAGACAGGAGAGGACAGAGTGGAGGAGGAGGAGGCGGTATCCCCAATCTCCATGTTTTCAAAAGATCACGTACTGCCTGGCCCTTAGGGGGCCGGGACGTGTCCAGTGTCTTTCAGCTTTTAAATCTGCAGGGGACTCAGATACATTCAAAGGCTTTTGTATTTGGTTTACTGTCACACTATCAGCAGTTTCTGAAAATATGACTTTCTCAACATCTTTGGATAATATCTCTCTTAACAACAACTTCAACATCAACAAAGAACCCCCCACCCCCCCCAAAAAAAACTTTCAAAATTTCCTTCCACAAGACATGGGCTTTAAGTGCTAGGTTCTCTCCTCTGAGATTTCTCACCTAGCTATTAGGACAAACATTTATAATGCAATCAGATGCAAAGGCTTTAACTGCATTCTGTTTTCAAAGCCCTGCATGAATCATGAGCACAGTAAAGACTGTATTAACCCTTTTGCGGAATCAGAAATGCCGCATGCATGTGCACATGCATACAGACCACACAAGCAAATCACATCCTTTCAGCACCAAAGTTCACAGTTTTCTAACCTGAGCTTCCAGCACTGAGTTCTTCTTGTCTTCACTTGTTTGTGAGAGCAGCTGTATCAGAACACAAATCACAGTCATGCATCTTTGAATAAGGCTTGAACACAAGTCAGCTGTTTACTACCTGATATGAGACAGTTGATTCCATAGGAAATGTTGCAAGTGTTAAGTTAACAAAAACAGTTAATGAAAAAAAAGCAAATTTCATTTTCTAAATTTGTGTTTCTTTAGCAATATTTGCCACAACCCAAGGAGGTATATACTCTATCTGCGATCCCTTAACGCACCTTCCAAAAAAAAACACACCCCACCAATTCAACCCTGGTAAGGCCCTTCCCCGCATGCACACACCACACGCTACCTGTGCACACAGCTCACTGACCATGTCAACCTGACTTTCCCAAGCCAGAGAACGAAACCAGCGGGAAGGGTGGGCCTATGATGGGTCGTGTTAAGTATTGCTAAACACAAATTTTCATTTTCTTGTCACAGTACTGTACCATGACCCAAAGCGCTGACTAGCACAAAAAAGGGAGGCGGGTAACACAAAAAAACTTAGGGTTAGGAGGATGGATCCGACCAGAGGTGCTGGATGACGACAGCAGACGCCACCCCAAAAATCTGTCCTCCCGGCGTTAGGATATATCCCCAAGGGAGAGAAGGGTCTTCCGAGCACCAGTAGGCCACCCACAGAACTTCTTGGAGCGCATGTGCCTAAGAAGCAACCGATTCGGCCCACGCCGAACCTCATGCACGCAAGCAGTGGCCAAGTTCTCCTCCCTCCCCCTTTGTAGCCAGTGTGGTATATGCACGCCGCACAAGAGGTGAGACCCAGCTAGAGACATGGGCATTCGAATCTCTTGCGGTCGGCTAGGCTGCAGGGAGAGGAATAGGCATCCATGAGGGGCAAAATGTAAGGATCGCATAGGACGTCTGTAGGCACCCAAGCTCGGTCCAGACAGCTTACTAGGGCAGGTGCGGACACAGCTAGGATCGTGGACCGGTCACCAAGGCTCTGATTCATGATCAGAAAAGCTGGCCAGGAAGAACCATCACACTCATGGCAGACATCCATCTTCTTCCCAGAAAAGCATGAGCAATGGCCAGACACCAATCATGACTAGAAAAAAACGTTCTTTTATGTCAGGACAATGAGGGAAGCTGCACGCAGAACTCAAATGAAGGAGAGTGGAGCACCACCAGAAGAAAAAAAGGTCCCAGCTGGGAACCCGTGGGGAACGCCAACCTGGGACAGCTTGGTACTACAGATCACTGCAGCAAGGAGAGATGCGTTGTCAAGCAACGGGACCCCAAGGTGCTGAGGGCACCTCCCTCCGCACCCATCCACCTGAAACTAACAAAACGACCGTCTGCCAAGAACGAGAGGTGGTTGATGAGGTCCGCTTCCCATGTGTGCTGTGGTAAGCACATTTACTTCTTTGCTTCTGACCTAATGCTAGGAGCGACATGGTGCAGGAAGTGGGCACCCCAACCCAAGAGAGAGGGAGCACGATGGAAAGTCTGATGACAGCCAGTCAGGTTTGTCCATGGCTGGAACAGGGGGGCAAAAACATCTGGTTCTGGAACCAGTGCATGTCCACTGGATGGGTTGCAGGAACAGCACCCGGAGGGTGACAGTGGAGCAATCGACACCCTTGTTCCCATCAACGACGCCAGTTGCCTTGCAGTGAAGGGACCACTGTCAATGGGGCACCAACTAACTCCTGGCGACAGTCAATGGGTCGGGGAACAAAAAGGACCACCTGCCAACGGGGCAACAACTCCTGGAGACAGTTGATGGGTTGGGGAGCAACAAGGACCACCTGCCAACAGGGCACCAACTAACTCCTGGCGACAGCCAATGGGTCGGGGAGCAAAAAGGACCATCTAGACAACCGTGTCAAATGCCACACCAAGGAAGGTGAAAACAGACTATGGCACGAGCTGTCTTGCTGAGATTCAGAGAGAATCCCAGCAGACGTGCCTGAGACATGGCCACCTGCGTGTGTAAGTGTCACAGGCCAGCTTCTGCTGCGAGGAGCACCCAGTCGACCAGGTACGCATGAAAGCAGAGCCCCTTTTTGCGCAGAAGAGCACAGAAACTCCCAAGACACCATGGTAAACACCCAAGGTGCCAAGGAGAGGCTGAAATGCTTGAGACTGGAGACATCCATATTCAGTCAAGCGCTGCCACTTCTTGTGCTATGGGTGAACCAGTACCAGGAAGAACGCTTCAAGCAAGTTCAGAGATGGGGGTATAGGTCCCCAACATAAGGTGGGAGACATCCATCTTTCAGAGAAGTGCTGCCACTTCCAGTGCTACAGGCAAACCAGTACCCGGAAGAGTAAGTATTGGGGCTTAACGCCGTGCCAGCAAAGGAGGCTATATCATGGTGGAATACAAAGAGAGAAAACAAAGGTAAAAGGAAGATAGAAGCAGAGGGAGAGAGAGAGAGAGAGAGGGCAGATAAAGGCCAGAGGGTAAAACTAAAAGAAAGAAAATGGCACAAAAACAAGCTTAAATAGGGGAATAAAAGCTGATGGCATGCAAAAAGGCAAGTATCACAGAAGGAGGGAGCCAAGATATAGAGATAGGTCCTGTTGTAGCACAAAGTAAACAGTTGAACAGTTATGGAACAGACCAGATTAAATATTGGTTTTGTTACCAAAATCAATACGATTGGTTTATGTTCCAATTCACCGATATTAACCGTTCCCTATGACCCAGTCAGCAAAGGACGTGCCAGTGAAACTGACAAGGTACTGTCATCAGAAGCAGTATACAAAGCAAATGGGCTCTCGTTAACTTCACCCAGCCTACAGCTACATGTCTTATGAGAAAGTTCACTTGGCATCACAATCAGTTATTATAGGAAGGGAAGTGAACAGACAAACCAAAAACAAACAAAAAGGAGGGGTGATTAGGGATGTGGGTGGGTGGGTGGGTGAACAAGAAGGCAGGATCAAGACAGACCTGGTCAATTTCATTTTTCAGCTTCTGCAACATGATGTTGCTTTTGTCGATGGTGGCCTGCAGCTCCTCATATCCATCTCTGCACTTCTTCAGCTGCAAAAGACACAACAGTCAGCTAGAGGAAGGAAAGGAAGGACTGAAGATGAAGATAGAAGATGTGAAAGAAATGCTCCGGAATTTGACAGGATACACTTCAGTCTTGTAATGCACTAGGAGAAGAGGAATATGGACCAAAAATTTCAATTCTTGTACACAGTAAAGTAAACTAAGATATAACAACACTCTCTTTTCAGTGTGTGTGTGGTGTCTAAGAAAGTCTGGAGAAGAAAGAAAAATTATGCATTCTGAGGACAGTGTTTGTAAACAGCTTGTTTTTCTGCTTCATTATATCTTCTAAAAGGTGTGAGGATAAAACAAATGATGTACTGTTCACACACACACACACACACACACAAGCTTTTTGATCTGCAGGGGACTACGATACATTCAAAGGCTTTTGTATTTGGTTTACTGACACACTATCAGCAGTTTCTGTAAATATGACTTTTTGCCAACATCTTTGGATAATATCTCTTAACATCAACATCAACAAAATAAAAAGCCTCAAAAACCTTTCAAACTTTCCTTGCACAAGACATGGGCTTTAAAATTAAATGCTAGGATCTCTCCTCTGAGATTTCTCACCTAGCTATTAGGACAAACATTTATAATGCAATCAGATGCAAAGGCTTTAACTGCATCCTGTTTTCAAAGCCCTGCATGAATCATGAGCACAGTAAAGACTGTATTAACCCTTTTGCGGAACCAGAAATGCCGCATGCATGTGCACATGCATACAGACCACACAAGCAAATCACATCCTTTCAGCACCAAAGTTCACAGTTTTCTAACCTGAGCTTTCAGCACCAAGTTCTTCTTGCCTTCACTTGTTTGTACGAGACCCTGTATCAGAACACAAATCACAGTCATGTATCATTGAATAAGGCTTGAACACAAGTCAGCTGTTTACTACCTGATATGAGACAGCTGAGCCCAAAGGAAATGTTGCAAGTGGAAAGTAAACAAAAACAGTCAATAAGAAGTGAGTGGGTGAGTATTGGGGGCGTGCTAGCAGCAAAGGCAGAATATAAAGAGAGTAAACACCGGTAAAAGGAAAAAGGAGGGGGAGGGAGAGAGAGGACAGAAAAAGGGGACCAAGCTAAAACCAAAAGGAGGAAAAATGGCACAAATACAAGCTTAAATGGAGGAATAAAAGCTGATGGCATGCAAAAAGGTGAGTATACCAGAAGGAGGTATTGAACAGAAAAGGGCAGGGAAGGATGGGGCAGAAAAATGATGCGGGCAAAATGTGGGGAAGAAAATAAAACGTGTCGGTCGGTGAGGAGCGTTGCACAATGGTCACAGGTGGGTGGAGGCCCAGAACAGAGCAGGAAGGAGTGGGTGAGGTGGGTATGATCCAAACAGAGGCCCCTCCGGACAACATCTCATACTTTCATTGGATGATGGAGGACATGTTAACAAGTTTGGCTACAACGGCGACGAGGGTGAACAGAGAAGGAAAATTCATCTCCCCTGCTTCCCACCCACCACGGAGCCCAACAAGGGGATGCAGCCGAGTGGTACCACACGGGTTATGTCCAGCAGGGTCACACCAGACTAAACTAAACCAGACTGACCCAGGCCGCAGCCTTCTAGCAAAGCTAGGGAACTGCACGACCAGCCGGTTGATTGGTGTGGGCCACACCAACCTCCGGTCTAGGAGAAGTCCTGGCCAAAGGGGCGTGTTGGTATGATGAGCAGCACACATCAGGGACCTCAACCCCCAGGATCCCATTCTCCTCCGACAAGGGTCGCCCTGCACGGCAAACGCAAGGGGTCTAAAGAAGACTGCAGAGAAAAGAGGCATGTGAGAGCAAGAAGAAAGAACCGGCCAGGGCAGGCTGAAAGACAGCACAGCGGCAGTCCGCAAACAGGTCTCCTACAAGACAAAGAGCACAGTGGCAGTCTGCAAACAGGTCTCCTACAAAACAAAGAGCACAGTGACAGTCTGCAAACAGGTCTCCTACAAAACAAAGAGCACAGTGGCAGTCTGCAAACAGGTCTCCTACAAGACAAAGAGCACAGTGGCAGTCCACAAACAGGTCTCCTACAAAACAGAGCACAGTGGCAGTCCGCAAACAGGTCTCCTACAAAACAAAGAGCACAGTGGCAGTCCACAAACAGGTCTCCTACAAAACAAAGAGCACAGTGGCAGTCTGCAAACAGGTCTCCTACAAAACAAAGAGCACAGTCTCAGCCACTTACCAGCTCCTTCAGAATGGTGGCTTTCTGCTTGTTTTTGGTATACGCTAGGCGTTGTTCCATTTTTCTATATGTTATCATCTTCTCCACTTGCTGCATCAGATAAACCAAGATGAGACTTTTTAAGATTCACCTTTCATAACACTTGGTGCCAAACGGCCATTTCTAAAGACTGTTCTTAGTTATAGATAATACTTGACAAAATTTGCTATAGGATAGGTCTGCAGCAGCAAAACTTCTTGTTGTCCACGAAGTTTGGAGCTCCCAATCACAAGGTGACAAATATTGTCTTTTAATTAAATAAACTTTGGGATGTTTAATGCCATGCCAGGAACCTAGGCTATATCATGGTAGGGATGAACATTATTGCTAACCTATGCACTGAAACATCTACCAAACTGATAGCTGCACTAGGATGGCCAGTGCTGAGAGGTAGTTTTATGTTCTGGGGAGGTGGGGGTGGTGTTTGTTGCTCAACCTCCAGCTGCAAACTGGGTGTTGTTCAAACAAAGTTTATGTGCTGCCACACATGAGACTGCTGGGGCAACATGGGCCTCAGTCCAACCCAGTCACAATATACTGACACCGGGCCAACCAGTCCCAGTACTGTTCCCTGTAGCATCTGGTAGGGCAGCTACTAGATTGCCAAGTTTTAAGTCTCAGGTATGACTCGGCCGAGATGCGAACCACCAACCTCCTGCCTTGGAAGCGGACACCTTAACCACTAGACCCCCAAGGTGGTCCAGGGGTGTGTGTGTGTGTGTGCCTGACTGGAGTCTCATAGCAAGTTCAACCAATAACTATTCAATTAAATAGATTTGATGGAAAACCCTACAGAAGAGACTGAGGCTACCGAAATAGGTCAGTGATACAACAAAGGCACAAATGTTAATTTCTCTGGGCCCCTTCTCATACTGGCATAACAGGTAACAAAGAAGCAGATAGACTTGGTGCAGATTTTCCATACTTTTCCCTCAGTGTTCCCCCCTCAAACACGAAAACGATCTTGCTGTAACTGAGTCATCTGTGGAAAAATCTCCAACGTTGGCTATAATGCAACAAATGGTTCTAGTTGGCTGAGACCAAAAACACTGATTCTGTTTGGCTTTCATAAAAACTTGTGACAAATAGATGGTAGCTAGTTTGCCTAAGATTTTTACTGAGTAAGATCACCACTGGCAAAAGAGACAAAACCAGATTGTACTATCAGGCATGGGAATTGACCAGCTCAAAAATCTCTGAAAAATCTCAGGCCACTGTTTGGACATGCGGCATAATTTAGTATACCAGTCGAATCCGGTTAATCGGACCACATCGGGAGTGCTCCTAATAACCGGCTGGTCCGATTACACGAACATGCCCTATGTTGCAGTTAAGACGGCACGTGCTGTACGCTTTACATCCGCTGTACGCAGGCGACTTAATTGCGTCTTCTTTTTCTTATTCGCTGTCACGTTCTTTGGTCCGTTTAAGCGGAATTTTGGTCCCAATAAGCGAATAATATTAGGCTTATGTACATAGGATTTGTTTCGGTTCTTTAAGATTCGGTCCGAATAAGCGGCTGGTCCGGTTATCCGGTGGTCCCATTAACCGGATTCGACTATACAAGTAAAAACAGTACTAACTCAATACTGAATTATGTAATATATACAACAGTATTCTAAACTTCCAGTCTATCCTGTCTCAAATTTCTACTACCTTTTTAATAAAGAAAGAGCTGGACTCCTATTTATATGCAATTAGTACTGATTTTTCCCTGTGGTTAATCACAAATCCCGATTTTTTAAATATTTTTTTTGGTTGAGATGCTGAACAAAACTTATTCAACTGAAAACCAAATAATGCTCTGAATGCAGTAAATACATTAAGTTTATCTGCTGGAAACCTTATTTAAAGTAAATGCAAAAACAATTTAAACTTAATCTGCAGTTATGATTCAAAGTTTATTTCAATATTTAAAATCTAAATGTTTCCTAAAAAGTGTCTGCTGCATTGTCATCTTTAGTGCTTCAAACAGCCAGGCTTAAAACGACAGGAAAATCACTCGAGAAAATTCGAGCAGACGATCACATTTCAGACATATCTTAAGAAGTTTTGCACCTAAGCATAAATTTCAAGTATATTATGCATCATATACTTACAGAAGTGCATGTTTGTGCATTACATCAAGCCCAGAGTTGCGAACTGTTTTATTTTAAATACCAGCCCGCGCAACGGCGCTTAAGAAAGTGAAGATGACCTGGTCAGTGAGCTATGAGTTGCCTGTGGTGTGCCCATGCGTGGAGGGGGCTTAACAGGGTTGCCTAAAACCCTTTATTTATGACCTAAAACCATAAATTTTGCGTGCTGTTCGTGCTGTTCGGGTGTGCTGTTCGTGCTGTTCGGGTTTTCGTATGACCGGGTTGCCTTGGTGGGTACATTTATGGAAGGTGCGTTTAGGGAGATCGCTAATTGAGAATATAGCACTTTGGGTCATGGTAAAGTACTGTGACAAGAAAATACAGATATGCACGAGGCAGGAAATAAGTGGCCATCACATGTACAACAGAAAATGAGCACGAAAAAGCGCAGAATAACTGGAGCCAATCAACACACAGTCTTACGTAAAATATGCTAATATCGTGGGGTCACCACTGAAAACCTTGCAGTTTCCTGGAAGATTCCTACTGCCTATCCACAACTTTCCTGACCTTATGCTCTCGCCGGCCAAGGCCACCTCACGCGACAAGGTCAAGGGTGATTATGTGCGCGACTTCCGGTCTATCGTAACTTGCTACCGGCACGTTCGCTTTAACGATACGATGGCATGCTCTACAACTACTAAACGCTGGCAAGAAGAGGACGATGTATTAATTCGGCAGGCTGACGGTTTTCGAATAGCTCACCAATCGAAAATTCCATCGTCTGGTTGGATCGACGACATGAAGCTTTGGCCAGCCTTCGAATACAAGGATTTGTTTAATTACCTAGTGTTGTCAGTGGGGATAAACGGAGAAGCGATGGCAAACTATAAAAGCATGGAGTCTTATAATTATTTTCACCCTGACAAAGTCGGTGCCATACTTTACAATGCACCAGCTGATGAAATTTGTCTGCTGAAGGCTGCTGTCAAAGAATTTAACTGATTCAGTAAAGGGATAAATACTTTCAACCAAAGCGTTTGTGAATTGTCAGTACACTTGATTTTATTAACTCTTAATTTACAAAGTTCTGACACTTGTTGATGTACAGTGCAGATAGTCTTACTCACTTCAGGACTTAACAATATAGTGGGATGCTGCGAAAAATGATAAACAGTGCTTCTAATCAACAACAGTAACACAAACACTCACTCTCCCCCTAATCTGTTTTGGATTAACTCCCCACCAAGATTCACCGGGGCAGCACATATGCGCAGAATTTTGTCTATCTTCTTGGTCATAGACACAGGGACAGTTTCTTTCAAAATTCTGAACACTTTGAGCCTCCTGATAGCAAGCTCAACATGAATACGAACAGTGGCAATGCGACAGGTTCTTGCAACTTCTTGATCAGGTAACTGTTTATTCTGTGAAAAAGCTGGAATATTCAGACTGACTCGACGAGGAAACAGCAAATCCTGTATTGTGAATCCTCTATCTGCCATAACTTCATCACCAGGCAGGAGTCTATTAAGCATATCACTGTCCTGAACAATAAACCTATCACTGTCTCTACCACCATAGGCATTTGAAATGTGCATTATAAGCCCACAAGGAGCAATTGCTACACTGTACTTCACGGTATTATGAGATTTATATTTGCTGTATGATTCACCTCGTGGCCGAAGATTTCTTGGTTTTTGCATGATTGTTTCAGTACAATCTAAAATGCATGTTGTCTTGGGATAGTGCCTGAAACAGCCTGGCATTGTTGCTCTGATACTTTCCCTGGGCAATCATACAATCAGCTTGGTCAGATGAACACCCAAAGTATCAACCCAATATGAAACAGTCTTGCTAACAAGACTTTCAGACACTGAGAAACGCGATGCCAAATCAGCATACAACAAATTCAGTTTCAGTTTCATTAAAGTCATCAGAATTTGGTCAGCAACAGGCATTTTAAACTTTCCATTAGCTTCTTTGCTTAAGCATGCAACCAATGTTAGGAAGGCCAGGTATGG
>SMGT01008600.1:300524-319246 GCA_004794575.1 Lanistes nyassanus
TTCTGTTATGTCCTCAGTTTCAGAATGAGACGACTCTGAAGCATCTGCACAAACATGTACACAATGACCAGAACAGTTTCAGCTGTTTTTCTCAGTGCAAATTATAACTGCAATCAAATTAAAACATACACTGTATGAATTCAGGATTGATAATATGGGGATAACAAAATATACACCAACCATGTTAGATTAAGATTTGAAATACACAAGCCACTGGCCTACTTGTTCAGCACAAATACTGACCTTGAATGAACTGTTTTTCTGGAGAAAGGTGAGGAGTCGTGGACAACTTTCACTTTCTTGATCCTAGAATGCGCTGTTCACTGGCCTTGGTGCATGCGCCCTCGTCAGCTGTGCAACGAACAATCACACGTCTTTTCTTGGCCACTTTCCTCTGATAGCCGAGGTACAGTTCCGGCACTGGATTTTGTTCTGTTGGCGTCCGATCTACAAAATGGAATGAGCAGACGAATACGTTTTCTGGTGGATGCTTTCGGTTGAGTGCAGCCAGCCACTGTCTTCGTAACTCGAGGTCGTCTGGTGGCATTCTGTGCAGATGATATGGTGGTTCGCAAGGGCATTCTGATCTCTTCTTGGGTTTGTGGTCAAAAAAAGGTTGGTCTAGTAAATCGTTCACTTTCCTCTGATTGTTATTACAGCCATTAACGGCACAGTTGGCCCAACTGCTTCGCGCACATTTTCGAGCGGCCATTCTTCCCTTGACAGAGACACAAACCGGAAATCTCGCACATAATCTAAAATTAGTAACAGCTATGGCTGCTTCCAGAGGTATGTGTTTAGGCTGCCAGGAAAGTTGTCAATATACCCCGCCCTCCCCCAACCCCCACCTATCCCTTAATCCTAGCCCCCACCCCTTCCCCTAAATCCCCCTCCTCCCGGAACATCCCCCTCTCCCTCCCTTCCCCCCGCCCGCCCCTGGAAAGACCTTCGAAATATAGCTCGCCATTTGATTGGCTCCGCTTTTTACACATCCTAAATAGAGCTCACCTTTTACATGGTGAATATCCCGAAAAAAATCAGGGGGCGCAACACGCTGTTTTCAGCAGATACAGAGGGTGAGAGTAGCGCCGCCCAAGGGCGGACATTCTGAAACTGTCTGCAATGAAGAGTGTTGCTGAGCAGGAACAGTTTTTAAAAGAGAAAGGTGTTCCAGTGTCTGCCAGAGGAGAAAACACTTAGTGGAGCTGTTTGCCATAGCTAAGGAAATACATCTGAAAATCGATCCAGATGGCCTGATCGAAGACAGGGACGAGGTGGTGGGAGAAATACTCAGGACAGACAGACAGTTTTGACCAACCCGGCCAGCATGCAGGGAACAGCTGATTGTGATCTGTCTCCTCTGCCATTTTTCAGTATTATGGACATGTTTTCGTATTTGCTGACGAACATAAGTTTTTCTGCTGTCCGACACTATCAATATCTATCATAGATCAGAAGGGTATACGTTCATGATTGATGTCCATTTGACATCTAGCATTTTTATCTATATTTTTTTAATAGGAGGGTTATGTTTCTAGTATTTTCCACAAGTTTTTAATTTGCAGCTTTCTGGTTTTCTCTTTCTCTTGCCGCATCTCTTTCTCTTCGTCTGCCAATTTTTTATGCACACAAGCAGCTTTCTGGTTTCAGGTTTCTTTAAGGATTGATGGGTGTTGCCGACATATGCAAGCAATGGGCTGGGGACCGCGAGCTTCCCCTTGTAGACCTCTTCGAGCCTGTCGAGGGGGATTTTGCATTTTGTGGAGGCTTTGCCTCCCTCTTGGGGTCCTTTGCCCATCTCTTTTGCAGCATGGCATACTGCTGCCTTCGGCTTTGTTCTCGGGCGGCTTTGACTCGCTTGCCAGCTGCCTTTCTGGCAATGCATTTTCCCTGCTCCTTCGGGGCAGTTGGGCTGGTCCAGATGCCAG
The DNA here is from genome assembly GCA_004794575.1 of Lanistes nyassanus. Classification (NCBI taxonomy): domain Eukaryota; kingdom Metazoa; phylum Mollusca; class Gastropoda; order Architaenioglossa; family Ampullariidae; genus Lanistes; species Lanistes nyassanus. The sequence goes on from SMGT01008600.1 coordinate 302,453, forward strand.
GCAGGTCTCGGAAGACAGATTCCACCACCGCCTCCTCTTGCCCTTTCTCATGGCTCAGAGCGAAGGGATGGATTCCTTCCAGCACTTTCTTTCCGTGTTCACTCGTGAGCTCTTCTGTGGTCTTCTCATATCACCATTCCCATGCCACGGCTACGACAGGGTCAGTCACTTTGCCCTCTAGTGCTCGTAGCTGTTCTTCGTCCTTGCGGATGGACGCCTCCAGCTCCTGCCTGGTAGCTTCATCTAGTTCGTCCTCATTGTCCGCGAGACGCCCGGATTGGTCGCTGGTTGTCTCCTCATCGTTGGCGCGGGGGTGCAAGAACTTCTCCCCCGATTGCCCGATATCGTTCATGCAGTTGGTGAATGCCCTCGATTTCCCCATCCGGCCACCTCAGAGGCTGTGATATTGTAGCCCTCTTTCCGGAGGTGTTCCGCCGCCTTGATGTTAATGCGGTGACTTCGCTTGCCCCTCTTGATGAGGAAATTGTAAGGTCGTTTGTTGCCAATGACTTTCACAGGAGTGTATCTTTCTCATATGCACTGAAGTTGGCTGACCCCTCCCCTCCTTTTCAATTAATGAGAATAAGTCTTTTCTTTGTTATAGTTTATGGCTTATACAGCATGATAGATTACAGTTTTCAGAGAGCAATCAGGCTGACATCATGGCAACATTTGGCAAGTAGAGCATTGGAGCTAGTAGCTTCCTTATGCCAATTGCCTCATACAAATGAGTGACCAAAGTGCCAGAAGCCTACCTGTACAATTTCACCATGTACATGTACACTTCTTAAAGTTTTACTACCACATACTTATATTGATGTACACCTCTTAACAATGTTGCCACCACATGCTCGCATCAACAACCACATGAGCATTTCATAGCTATAATTTTCTCCTTATCGAGTTTTAAAAGGATTGCAACATACAGTATCATAAAAACATGCTACAATCTTTCTAAAACACTAAATACATGTATTTATCACAGTTATGATTAAACTTCTCACTATTTATTAGCGTTTGGTGAATAACTTGTCACACAGATGCTAGCATAACGGTGTCTACTGTGGTAAATTAAATGAGAAGAAAAATAACAGAAGTCTATAGACAAGGTGATGTCAAACCACAAAATTACTGCAAAATTAACTGGGTGAGGTACCAGCATATTCCAGGCACTACACACTAATTACTATGCACAGCTGAAGCATCATATAATATTGAAGATCAAGCAATGCAAGAAAAATATATCAGCGAATGGTGGTGCAACAATTTTTAATACACGTCTTGTGAAACAATACACACAGATCATAATGTCTTCATTTTATCTCTTGCAATGCACTCTCAAGATATATTCTACATAACATTTGTTGAACCCCTTCCTCTGTAAACATTTGTTCCCATCTTCAGGTAATGAATGAAGAAAACTCTTGGAAAATCACACATTCAAAAAATAATTATTTACATCAAAACTGTATGCTTACACCGATTGGTTAGATTTTTGTTCCTTAACGTCCTGTTGCAAATTAGGTGCATATTGGGACGGTGTTGTCCGAGACAAGTTAATGTGCTGCCACACATGGGACTGCTGTCGTAACACAGGCTTTAGTCCCACCCAGTCACATTATACTGACACCAGGCCAACCAGTCCTAGTACTGTTCCTAGTACAGGCGTCTGGCAGGGAAGCTACTAGATTGTCAAGTTGCAAGTGTTAGGCATGACTGCCCCAAGGTGCAAACCACTGACCCCGCCACCTTGGAAACGGATACTTTCACAAATAGACCACCAAGGCAGTTACTCTTTTACGGAAGTACAGCAGACCTGCAAACAGACTGTATAGAGATCCATTGCTGGCAGTACCTTTACAAGCAAAGTATTAAAACCAGTCCTCAACTTGGTGACTGCCTTCCAGCCTACAACTTGGTTAAAGCAGCACAGGACTACCAACTTCATTTTTCAAACAGGAGGAAAACATACATACATTAAGATAACAATTTTGATTGCCACCTTGACATATTAGCACCACTGGATAATTTAAATAGGGTTTATTTCTGCATAAAAATGAAGCACACTTATGTTGTCAGTCATACACTAAGCAGTTTGTAAATATGATCCTTTTAATTGGTTGGCTTCATTTTAATGCAAATTTTAACACAAAATGGAATGCTTTTTGTAAATAAATACATCACATTTCAAAAATACTTTATTCCATAAGACCATTATTTGCAAGACTTGTATGTCCTGTGCCTTAACTGATGGCTTTACACAAGCATGGATCTTGAAACACATATGGTCATTACATTCGCCTCAGCATTTCTAGAGTTATTATCCTCAGCTTTTTTTTTTCAGCTCCAAGTCTTTGCATATTCAACGAAGAAGATGGTCAGCTGTCAACCCTCTCAGGCCAGAAATGCTGACACCTTGCTTGCAAATAGACAGTGACCTGTTGAAACCATCAGTCATTCTCAAAGAGCAACCATTACCATATGAACTACACCCAGCATGATGGGTAATTCAGATTGCCGCTCAACGAGTGCAAATGTCATCAAACAATGCAGTCATGTGTGCTTTAGATAAGCTGCATCAATCACTAAAGCTGGCATCACTGTCAGACAAACTGTCCTCACTGCTGTCATTATCTACCTCCCTTTTGACATCATCTGGAGGTGCAGGGGCCTCAGGTGTACTGCAGTTAAAAAAAAAAAGTTCATTTATTAGCAAAGGAATTTTTATCTGGAACACTCAGTGCTGGGCTAGAATACAAATATGTCTACCACATATTAACTGCAACATGCAGTGCTGGTTTAGTGGAGCCACAGTTTCATGTCACAGTAGTTAACTCTTCAAACTCACAACAACAGAAAAATTAAATAGAACTATTTTATCTCAAAGGTAGTCACTATTTCTCAAAAAACAAACGTTTAACTAATTCCATTTGTCGCTGCTTGCACACTGCATGAATGCAAAATAAATCTAATAATCAGGCATATTTTATTTTGAATCTGTTGGTGAATGTTTCCACTGTGAAATTATTATGTAGTAGCCATTTTCCTGTGAATCCCCTTCTAAAATTAAAGGCAATGTCAGTGCCAAATTTCTGTTTTTGTTAGCCATGCCATTTTCAATGTGCAGACCTGCTGGTCTGTTCACTAAACATCTTTGGAGAGCTGAAACTAATGCTTAAAACTAATTCAAACAGTGCAGGGGATACAACCGATGACAGCACTTTCCTATTATACAAAGATTACTTCTAAATTAACAAAAATGGAACTGAGCCAAGTTAAATGATAGACGAGAAACCCACCATGCTGGACTTTTCACTTCCCTCCGGTTCACCCAGCTAAGTGCCTATTTTTTGTCATTGCCTTCACCTGTTTCTGCCTTTATCTGTCTTCATCTCTATCTGTGTTGTCCGGACAAAGGGAAAATACCCCGAAACTGATGATCGTCTATGTCATTTATCGTTTAATTTAGCTTGGCTCTGTTCCATTTTTGTTAACATCTAAATCATCTCCAAGCAGCAGTTACTTGTCCCTTTTAAAGGCTATTTTCCTTACGTTGTTTAGTAGACTAATTATTTTAATCTGTCGTCTCATCGCTAGTGATGCGACACCATCTCATCTCACAACTATTGATACATATCTGACTTCGTGAGTTCAAAGAGCAAGGATGCATCTATTTAGACTGAATCATCACAAACAGGCACATAATCATTAACTCCCTTAATGATGAGAATTCCAAACCCAAAAAGCCAGGGATTGGGTGGGGAGGATAAGGATGGGGGAAAAATCCCAATAAAGATCTGAGGGTGAGCAAGCTATTTCAGTACTATAGGTCAAAGAATCATGTCAGTTCTATATTGTAAATAGTTTTACTTCTATGACTGATGGATATGCAGAAATGCTACTTCAGAAAAGGAGGAAAAAAAACTTACTTGAGTAAATCAGGATTCAGCCCATCAACAGCCATTTTTCCCCTAACAGCTGGTTCTGGAACACCCTACACACAATTGTAAATCTATAGAATAATTATATGTATACATATTTTTCCCTATTACCTTTCCCACTGTACTGGACAACTAAAACGAGATGACTCACGCTGCTGACTTGCAGAAATGAAGTTGTGAAAATCAGTGCTAAATAGGCTTAAAAAGAAACGCTATAACAGTTTCTGGAGTGTTTAATTTTTAGGTTTCTGGGATGGTGCTGGCAGTATGGAATGGGGATGTTCAGCCAACTAAATGAGTCTGTGAAGATAAAGAAATATTGACCTACCACTTGCAACATTTTAAAGTATTTCATGTAGCGTGAATCTTGGGACACTGTCTTCTCCGGTTTTGTCTCTGCTACAGCTTTCTCAGGCTGCGACAAGGATAAAGACCAAATCAAATCAGAAAGTGGCTTCTGACGCAGCTGCCATGATGATCAAACTGAATACATGCAGAACCACTTGACTAACCTTAAATGCGGATAAGAAAATCTTACCTTCTTTTAACAAAAATATTCCTCTAGTTACTCAAATTATAAAAATCAGTAGACTGCTAAAAACTCAAACTAGTAAATCTGTAACTTTAAGAGGCACACCTCCATCGTCAATTCAAATTAACTGCTGTTTATAAATAACTGTTACTTCACAAAAATAATTACAAATATTCTGTTCTGCAGCTCATATGAAATGATATCTTATAATGGACTTAGTGCACATAGTGTCTGAACTGGGGAAAACTATGCAGTATGTCAACACCATACCTCAGAAGTTTGAGCTGCCGCACTTACTGCAGGCCCTGGAGCTGCTGTTGCAGTCACTGTTGTCATGTTGCTGCCTGCATCTGTCAAAGCTGATGATCCTGCTGTGGCAGATGATGATGTCAGGGTTACACTCTCTAAACCTGGTATAGACGACAGCTGCAAAAAATCATGTCAACAGTTATGCAAAATGCACTATCATGTAGCAAATCATCAAACTTAATCTATCCTTATTATCTACATATCTAAGGTACACTGTTACTGTTGTTCTACTTTGAGGGGTGGGGATGATGGTGGTGTTGATGGTGCTGGAAAATTCTGACAAAGTTAAACGGTGACATATTTTAATTCTTCTATTACTACTACTTACTAGCTAATATGTCTGAATTTAACTCGAATTCTGGATGTTCTCACAGAGGTTATTGCAAAATCTGCCTTAAACATAACCTTAAAAAGAAGATGGAAGCATACAGTGATTTTGGTTCTGGTCAATGTCCGTTCCTGTCTACAATGGATACTTCGGCTGCAGCAGCGATCTGCAAGTTTGACTAGAAATCGTGCGGTTGCATCATGATTCTACCTGTTGCATGCATGCTAAAATACTTTTCTGCAAAGCATTTTTCGAAGTTAGGTGCCAGTAAAGATGCCCTTTTTAATCAGCATTATTGAATTTTTATCATGGTTTTCAGCAATACAATGGAACCACATTTAGCCAACAATGCACTTATAATTTAAAAATGAGGTCTGCACATCTATAACTCCAGGAAATAATGCTTGACCACCCTGGAACCAGCAACCTTCCGCCTGCTAGTCTGCAGCTCTACCATCTGAGCTATTCAGGCCTTGTAAAACAGATGTGAGACAGGAAAAACAATCAAGAAGCAAGAGAGGCAGGAAGAGGTGGTGAGGGTGGAAAGTATAGAATCGTGCCTACATCAGACATCCACTGAGTGATAAATTCTTTGATCACACAATGCAGAACCAGTTCAAGAGATTTATTTATATCTTTGTGGTTTGTCTTTCTTTTATTATTTCAGATTGGAGCAGCCAACGTTCGTCCATTGTCAAAGTGTACTCGCAAGATCAGATTTGATGAGAGAAATCTGCTTCTTCCCTCATCCCACCCCCGATGTTCTACAATGATTAGACTATTGTTGCTCTAAGGCATGAAATATAATGCATGCATCAAGTGGCATTTCAAAATATGACAAAGCCTCAATACGATTTCAATTACAGGTATCGATTTATTTCATCACCTTAGCTTCCAGCAGACTTAGGGAAACCTCCAGTTGTTGAATTCTGGAATTCAGTGCTTCCAATTTTTCTTCACAGACGTATGAAAAGCGGTTAAGAAATCGTGATGTATGAATGATGAAATGGTTGATAAAGGCAATTGTCCGCTTCTGGTTGATGGCCTCTACCTGTAGTCAGAACAAAAAACAATTGGTTGGGTGTCAGATAGACAGATAATGCGTGCAAATCAAATGCATATATACATTGTAACATTCCCTCATACCAAACCTTATGATTCTACAAGACTCACCAGGAAGACATTTGGCCTGCGGCTTTCCTAGATCTACGGTACAAGTAATCATCTTTTATTCTATACATATAATAAAGATAATGTTGATTTTTAAAAATATTTGTTTAGAATTTGTTATAATTTATTTTTATTTCACCATCAAACGATTCGATGTAAATAGAGTCTGCTAATGTTACCTTAGTGTAGTCGATTCCCGGACCGACTAACGGCAACCCGTGAGCATCCATTTACGAACACGGGTTTATAAACAAGTACAAAATGAGGTTTATGACAAAACAGTACAATCTTATCGATGTCGAGCGCAAAGACCATCGTCACGAGACCATTTCTGCACAGTGAATCGAAAGAGGCGTATTTGGCACCATAAGGTCAAGGCTGACTAAGACCGCACAGACTTTTAGAAAATAGTTTTACAAAGTTGAAAGTAAAAATAATTTTAAATATATATATGTTTAATTTTGTATATGAAATAACTAACAGAAAACATAAACAAACTTGTTACCTTTCCCCCGAACCTACTCTGTCTCGGTACATTATTTCCGGTCTTCTATCTGAAGCTACAGCTGCCAAAGCACAAGCAGTGGATAGCTTTTAATTCATGTATTTTAAACTTTCCTTTGCATGAGTTTAATTGTTTCAACGACCATGGATCAAGCACCCTCTATAGAAACAGTGTTACAAGCCGTTCAAGCATTGTACAACAATCCTGATGTAATGGGAAAAGAGAAAGCATCCGTTTGGCTCGGCGAACTACAAAAATCAGTAAGTTGTGCATGTGCATTCTCGAAATCTGTGGACTATTTTGCTCATCATGCGACGTATGTCCTAGCCAGCATCATTGGCGTACTCTCTATATTTCCTCAGGAGTTGGGGTTGTACCTGGATCAGAACAATTTCAAACTGAATTTGGGGAATTTGCATTCTGTTGCATGTTCGTGTCAGTGCACATGATAATAGTTAATACTATAGGATCATCATTAAATGATTCATTTATTTCAGCTTCTTCATAATCACTGAATCAGATAACTTGTGTACTGACTGAACAGAATTTGGCGCTTAGAAAGATGAATAAACTAAATAGGAAGAGCTGTAGAATGTAAATAAGATAAGCCCTATTTTATATTCACATGCGTGCATTGTCTGTCACTTTCTGAGAATTACGTGCCTCATGCAATTTGTTTACTCCAAACCACCAAAGCTCAATGATTTTTTTTCTTTTCCCACCGCAGAGGAGTTTATTCTGCATGCAGTGTGTTGGAGTTTTGTTTCAACAAAGCTTATTTTGCAGCTGTTAAAATGTTATGAATTAGAAAGTGACTATCTGCACAACTTGGGGAGTCGTGCGTTAGTGGCGCTCATTCTTTTATCTGCATGATTCCTGGGGGTGCACATTCTCTTATCCGTATGACCAGTTTGGGTTTTTTTGGTTTCATCATCATTTATTGCACTTTCAGCTACACAAGTTGTGTGAATAGAAGAACATGCCCCAACAGTGGATAGAAGTAGAACACATTTTCAAAACTGCATGATCAGGAGTCACGGGGATAGAAGAATGTACCCAAAAGTGCATAGAAGAATACACGCCCATCGGCCTATGAATGAATAGTTTGATTGGTTATTTTAGAGGGACAGCCACAATGTTAATTTGATGAGTAGATGTTCCATCTGCTTCACTCATTTAGTTAGTGCTACACATTTCCATCACAGCCTTCAGTCCTACCAGTCATGTTAGTCCTAGTGCTGTTCCCTGTAGTGTGGTGCCAGGCATCTTGATTGGCAGCTAGTGTACTAGACACAGAGTTGTATATGGAGTGCTGTCTAGAAGATCAACGTAGGAAAGTGAAAAAAACTGGCCATTTTCATGCAACACATCTTGTTGGCGGATCTTCCAGCAAGAAGACAAGGTAACACAGTTGTTCGTGCTGGATGAGACACAACAAAAGAATATTCTTGAGAATCAGATTATTGTGTGCCGTCATGCACTACTAACTCTGCCAGATGCCCTGGATTAAGTTTTATGCGTCTGTCTAGACTAGGTGTGTGGAACTACTCTACTGGGAAGCAGTGATGATAAATACAGCAGACCACAAACCAGGAGTTATCCGATATACAGCACTAAGTTTGTTCTTGATAATTTTCTTGGCATACTACCTGGAGCGAGATTTTAGCAATATAGTGGTTCAAATACCGTACATACAGGCCATAGTTTTGAAAACAAGACAGTGTGCCCTGTCTCATTTACATGTGCATTTAAAGTTTAATAGGTGTTTAAAAAAGTTTTTAAAAAGTAATTAAAGGATTGCTTCATGGATCTGTCTATAAATATGATAACATGAAGGATATTAATCAAACACTGTGCTTACAACAAATACTGAAATAGTCATACACCATGTACACAAGAATCATTGCTTCCACTCACCTGTTAAAAGTTTGTATCTTTTTTTTATGAAACAACGCCTATTTTAATACACATTTTAACATAAACAGCCAAGCATTTTAGATTCTCATAACAACTATACAGGTATATAAATAATTACCAGAATCGAGTCCAGAATAGTGTCAATTTCAATGTTCTCCAAAGCATTCTCTATAGCAAGATGTCCGGACTGTAAGACTTGATAACAAGCAATATAGTCACATGCCCAGCACTCTGCCCCTTTCATAAGCTAAAGAAGGCATGAGCTAGAAGACATCACTCCATATAGTACGCAACTCCATGGTACTAGATTGCCAGTTTGATTTTTTAAATCTTATTCTTAGCCAAGGTATGAACCATGGACCTCCTGCCTTGGAAACAGAGGCTTTAACTACTAGACCACCAAGGTGGTCTCATCCATGTTGTTTCATACTGATTAATCATGAAACTAATATGAGAGATAACAAACAGCTGATTTTTGAATGGCATGTATGCCAAAAGGACATATATTTCCCATGATTTAGCCATTTCTTTTAAACTTTAATATATTCAGCAGTGATGTTTCAAGAAAATAAATGTTCATGGCTCTTAGATAAGGACTATTCAGGTATTCATTTTCTTGTTCTCTTTTACTTTTTTACAAATCAATATAAAATCGATTAAAAAGTGCTGGTTTAAAGTATAATAATATAATGATTTTCTTCTTTTTGTTTGTCTTGTTTCTGGGTTAACAACATGAACTCCATAAATGTGGAAAGAGAAAGTGAAGAGTGAAACACAGTTACCTTATGTACTTTATGAAAAAACAGAATTATTATTATGAAATTTTTAATAAAGTGAGTAGAGAAAAGGGTATTCTGGTTAAAGGCATGCTGTTTGCTGACTGCTGCTCATTGAAACTGCAGAGATTGCCATTCTTTATTGACATTGAATTAGTCCTAATAAGCTTTGTATTTTGGCTCTTATGTGACAGGTACATGCATGGCAGATTGCAGACCAGCTATTACAGCACAACCAAAACCTCGAATCATGTTATTTTGGAGCTCAGACTATGAGGACAAAGGTGAGCAGAATCATACTCATTTATTAATCTTTTTTGTTTGTTTGAAGATGTGAATGCCTTGGTGTTTGATATTTCTAAAACATCGTGACTCATTGATTGTTTATAACTATATTATAAGCACTGCCATGTAAGTCAAAGGTTTTTTTGTCTAATACATCTCATGTTTACCACAGCCTCAAAAGATGTGCATTCCTGGGAATTCTCTCTTTGGAAATTCTGAGTGTCCTTTGTCAAGGAATGAGGGTTTCTCTATGTTTGTCATTTTAAAATAAAATCATAATAAAAAAATTTTTTCCTTTGTTACACAGGTAGAAATATCTCTCCAGCCTTTCATCCTTACAAATTTCAGTGTGTAATAACAGATGCACAATTGTGTGTATAGAGGACCCTGACTTTTTTCTTAAGTAAAAGAAATAAATTTTCGTTTAGAATTTCATTTGAAGGAATTCTTAGGGGCAAAGGACTGCTTTATCTTTTAATAGGAAAATTATATACAAGAACGTATTTCTCTTGGTTTTCAGATTCAGTATGCCTTTCATGAATTACCTCAAAATTCTCATCAGGTAAGTTTATGAATTTTCATGATCGGCTTGTTATGTTTAGATTATTTTCAAATAGTCAACCACTTCTGACATGCAAGACAGGTTTTCACTTGCCAAGTAAGTGATCCATGTGATTGCAACATCCATCATCAGTGGTCGAGTTGGTCCCTAGGCGAGAAAATCAGTCTCATATGTTGGAAGTGAATTTAGTCATACTAAAGGAGGTTTGCTGTGTGCATAGAACGGTGAAATTTTCCTCGTTTACTAGGATTTCCTCAGGACATGAGTACTTGTCAAAATGAATATTTTTTGGAAAAAAATGTGTTGGTCTTTCTCAACTAATGTCTAAATTTAAACTGTTTTGCTAGTTTCTAAAAAGTGAATTAATTCTAGTAAGTCTTGAACTAGTTGCTCACCTAAAGAATCTCTTGTCAGTGCTATCGGGTCTCCCTCTTCTGCGCATGCATTCTTTTTCCATTTGTCTGCACAAGGTCTCCTCTTGTAAGTTTTTGTCATTAGGGTTACTGTGTGTATGTGTGTGTGTGCATCTGTCTCTGTCAGTCTGTGTTTGTGTGTGTCTTGAGTATTGTGTATAACTGTAGTAGAGTTATAATGTTTATTACTATCTCTCCAATGGCCATGATGTAAAATAAAACCATGCATGTTCTTGCTCGTCACTGTACTCTCGTAAAATAAGGCCTGTCATCATTTCACACTTTTGCCATTAAGATTTCCTGCATCCTGCTTCGTTCGTTCTGTGAATAGCATGCAGTTACAGTATGTGAAGGTGTTCATTTGGTAAAGTTTGAGTTTACTGCATTTGTCACAATGCCCTGTGGCACTAATAACACTTTTAGATGCTACAGCGATGTGCTTTGTATGATCACAGAGAAGGCATAACTAGTAACCTCCTCTTTGACTGACTCCCCTTGATACAGACTGTATCCTGACATATGATGAGCCTATAGTTTAAGTTAGAAGGAGTGGCTGTTGACCTCTGGCAACCACTGTAGCAAAACTATGGTATGTACCCTAAACATCTCTTTAGATCTCAATGATAAAACGAACTTTTCAAAAATGTAAACATGCCAATGTTGCTACTGGAATCAAGCTGTCGTCTTTGTGTTGGTTTGAATTTGCATGATGGTCGAGTCAATTCCATGCTGTGGTCTATTGTCAAGTCAGACAATGGTCTACCTAATGGCAGACCCATTCAGTGATATGAAACCTTGATCTTTCTACTAATATGCATTGGATGGGTCAATTCTTTGAAATCAGGGTGTGGTATGCTCATAAAAGGCTATCAACTGTTCTCTGATGAAGTAAAAAGTTATATTAAATCAAGAAAGGTGGTGTTAGAAAATATTTTCACTGTCTTTGTGATAGAGTGGTATGGTGTCCATTTGAAAGGTATATTAGAGATGTTCTATATGCCCAGAAATCTTGAAACTGTTACTTCATGGCCATGTGCATTTTCAGTTCAAATGGAAAATTAACTCTTTGGGGACACATGGCTAAGGCCTATGCAGTAACCCTTGAAGCCACATAGGTTTACACACTTTAAGAAAAATGCTGCTTGTAAGCTACCACACTTCCCGCAATATACTTTATAAATATGTTTGGAAAGATCTATTTTTGAGCTGGAGTGCTTTTACTTTAAAATATTAAATAGTACTTACTATTAGGTGCCAAGTGTTGTCAGTGTTTTAACGAAATAAAAAAATCTGACAGAAATGGACCTGGTCATTCCTTAACCTAAAACACTTGGCAAGCTGAAACCATGCTTTAGAAACTCATTCAAACGGTGAAGAGAAAACAACCAATGGTAGAGCTTTCCAGTGACACAAAAGTTACTTCCCTTATACTGGTAGGTTCATCTCTGCATTTTTTAAAATCTGTAAAATCGTAGCTCTTGGAACAGCCTGAAGGCTTGTCACAGATGCGGAAGCATAGGCTTCACCAGTGCCCCCCAAAGAATTAAAACATCCAGATAAATCTTTAAAAGGGTCTTTGACTCCTGCATTTGCAAGGGCACGTCCACACTTGGAAGGAACGTGTATGCGTTGTAAAGACTGAGTGATTTGCCTTTTGTGTTCTTTCTTCATTTCTGCTTGTAATTCATCATTTGAGCCGGGGGCCTGGATAACTCAGTTGGTAGAGCTGCAGACTAACAGGTGAAAGATTGATGGTTTGAATCCTGGTGTGGCCAGGGACTATTTCCTGGAGTTAAACATTGTGCAGACTCCATTCAGCCATCTCCCCGTACATTAAACTGCCTGTTCACATTGGCCATCTTACTGCAACTATCATTCTGGTGGTTCTCTCAGTGCATAGTAATATGACACCCCCTGCCCCCGATAGTCCACCATCCTGATATGCACCTAGTTTGCGGCAGGAGGTTAAGCCACCAACACCTAACCCACCATTTGAGCTTTGCATCACAGATACCTATGTGAGGGTTTTGGGAGCTGTGAGTGTGTGTTCATCACAGCCTGTATAGTGAATTACCTTTGTTTTTCTTGGCAGTCACTCAGAGATTCGCTTGTTGAACATGCCTTCAAGGTCTCCTCAGATACGCCTCCAGTTATAATTACACAGGTAAGTGTTGGTAATTACGAATTTTATTCGCGTGTTTGTTGTGTTTTCTGGTTTTTTTTCCTTCTAAAAAGTTCTATACATGTAAGCCTTTCAAGTAACATTTTTTTAACACACTCACACCTCATAATGTGTTAGTTCACAGGTGTTACAGTGTTAGCAATTTTTATATATTTATGTTAATCTTATATTTTTAATGAAAATGTAATTTACTCTATATATTGATCCAGTTAGTCTACACGGTTTGTATGGAACCTTTTGACAGTTGATCTTAGCTCTGGCTGATTATGTAAAAAGTAGCTCTGCATGTTGATCCAGTTCCGTTCGCCTACAGCAGTTTTTATGCTTTCGACAGCTGAGCTTAGCGCTGGCTGATCTTGCTCTGCAAATGCCCACGTGGAAGAATGCAGTTGGAGATCTTATTCAAAGGTAAGGTTTTTTGGGGGGGAGGGGGGAAATTGGGGGTACTTTTCAAGGATTAGTTTTGATTTGGTGGTGGAATGTTGAATGTTGGGGCTATAGAAGGATACTTAAACTTACTTTAAATTCCTCTCCCTCAGTGTGTGTGTGTGTGATTCCAGGTTTGGAAGCAACATTCAGCTTCTGCCGTTCCTGCTTGAGGTTTTAACTGTACTACCAGAGGAGGTAAGAAGTGGTCACTCAACAGATTACTGTATATCCTTTATACTATGTGGTTCAACTCGGAAAGTATCAAAGTATGGAATTCTACATTGTTTGGTTTTTCCACCGTTCCAGGATGTAAAAATGTTCTTCAGTTTAATACTGATATTGTAATTATAGACAAAACTTCATGTTCAAGCATATAGTAGTAGTGTTCGGAATATTGGATATTTTATTTAACCCTCTGAGTGCCAGTCGTGTAGTATTAAGCAATGCCTCTTTGCACCGTTGTGTGCCAGTCACTATTTATTAAGCGACAAGTTACAGGAATTCCTGTTTCTTTCTCACAGACCACTTAAAGGGGTGAAAGATAGTGTAGCTTGCAGCCAGGCATTCCTTATTATGAGGTTGTTTCTCTTCGACCACGAATCAAATTTGTAGTTGGCTTAGAGAATCATATGGAAGAAAAAAAAGTGACTGCTGCTTGGAGGATAAGCCCAAATTAAATGTAAAACAAGGGAACTGTACCAAGCTAGAAAGGGACAAAGACGAAGACAATCTACATGTTTCGGGCACTACCCCTTCGTCAGGACGACACAAAAACAACGAAAAATCGAAAAGGAAAAAGACTTATCTGCAGTAGATGTGGCGCGTTGGCTGCATAGCAGGAGAATGACCAGGGGACAGTGAGTAAGAAAGGTTAAAAAGAGGGGCAGCCAATTGCAAGGTGGGTAGGAAAGGGTAGAGAAGGGTGGGGGTGGAGAGTGGGTGGGGGAGAGAGAAAGAGAGAGAAAAAGCAGCGCGGGTAAGGGGGCGTCGGTGAAAGAGAGAGAGTGGGAAGGAGGTGAGAGAAAAAGTTAGAGACGGAGGGGTGAGGGGGTTAAGGGAAAGGAGGGGGAGGGTCAGTGTTTTAGGTTGAGTCCAGTAGGTGCCATGGTACCGAAATGGGTAATGAAGTAGGACACCATATTCTTGCGGTCAATGGAGTCGCCCTTCATTTTCCAGATACCAAGACCCTCATGTTGTCGGCTTTGTGTGGGGGTGTACTGAAGTGACGTGCAACTGGCGTGTTTCTGCAGTGTTTAGTGTCAGCTAGATGTTCTGTGAAGCAGGTGTTGAGAGTGCGTTCTGTCTCCCCGATGTAGAATAAAGTGAGACAGAGGGTGCATGTGATGGCGTAGTGCCCCGAAACATGTAGAATTATATGGGTTTTTGCAATTGTGCAACAATACTCAAGGTGTGTTAATATAATAATGTATCAAAAGGTACCGAAGAATCTGCTGATTTAATTGCTTTTTCAGCTAGATCTAGCTCAGGCTTTATGTCTGTCCTTCTCATGTTCATGTGTTCATCAGGTTATTTGCATATATTTATAACTTTCAGAAACAAGTTCCTGATTCATGAACATGATCCTTACCACACCAAGCATCTCACACTGAGTGAATTGATGCTGTATGCTTTGACTAATTCCATACTCATAAAAATAAAATCTAAGGGCCATCAGTATGATAAGGAAAACAAACTGCATTCAGAACTCGGGAACACATGAGTTGGTGTCTATACTTCTTTGCTAAAACAAGCATATAAATCTGTGGCTGGTCTTAGCATACTTTAGTGCAAAAAGAAAGAAAACCCTGCAACTACAATAGCAAATTTTTATATTTTGTTTGATATCAGATGCTGTTTGATATCAGATGGTGATTCCTTTTTCCCCGAGTTCAGTTTTATCGATTACAGGTAAACAGTCGATCATTACGTCTTGGGGCAAATAGGCGGGCTGAGCTTTTGGATGAACTGACGGCTTCCTGTCCCATTATCCTTCAGCTGTTGGTGAGCCTTTCTTTCTTTCCACATAAACCACAGTGGTTTTCTATCAGTTGCTCTTCCCTGTGAAAACTAAGGGACAAACTGTAGAAAATTGAACCCAATCTGTTGGACTTTAAAATATTTCTGAATGTTGATTAATCCGTTTTTTAAAGGTTTCTTTCCTGCTTTTCCTGTTTTGTTGGTGAATCTTGTAGTGATATCATGTCGCCTTTTGTTTATGACCTCAAAGTTCTTATAAAATGTTGGGTAGATCTTAGCTGTATCGTTTTTCTTGTCACAATGCTTACCATGACCCAGAGTGCTAAATTCTCAAGTTAGCTGTCCCTAACCACACCTTCCAAACACAAATTTTGTACACAGGCTCTGGTAAGGCCCCTCCACACATGCTCACACCCATGCTTCACCCCATGTGATCTAATCACTGGCCAATTGAAGCTGACTTTCTCAAGCGCCATGGCTGATGTCAGATGTCCCTGTCTGCTCCCACAGTGTCTATAAGCTTTGCCTTGTCTTTGATGTCACCCATAGCATCGCCCTGTTCCAGGGCCACGTGCCAAGTTGGCTCCCCTCCTGGGATCTTGGCCACAGTCCGCAAGTCTCTTTATGAGTCGCTCGCTCTGGCTTCCCTGCGGGATTTGACTCTAAAGAGACGGTTTTTCTTGACATACTGACTCCCCCTTGGCGGGCAGTCTCCAGACCTGCCTCGGATGTCAGGACGGAACATGATTACTCCGTTTCCTTGTCCTTCCTACCTGTGTCCGGGGTGAAAAGCTAGCGTCTGCATGTCCCATTCCCCTCGGTTTCGGTCGAACCCTTTTTCCATGATGCTTGCTCATTCCGACCTTGGCTGATTGTATTGTCCGGTGCATGCTTTAAGTGAGTAGCGGCGTCGCCCTTCCATTTCGCTTAGTGCCACCCAGAAGCTACTGCTCCTCTTCCTGCAGTCTGGTTGGATTCAAGTCATCTCAAACGCCAGCTTCCTGCTGGGTCCCATCTGTTTTCACTCACCATGTGAGACGTGGGCCCCCACTCTTGCTGCCTCCCAGTCCACTGGACTGGGGGACCTCTTATCTGCAGCATGTTGGAGGTTGGAGGACCCATTTATAAGTTTTTATCCCGAGGACGTCTCTGCTTCTGGAGGGGATGAGGTGGTGGGGAGGCTGCCATTGTCACCCAGCACCTGGCGAGCATCCTCCTAACCCTGGTACTGGTAGGTTTTTTTTTTATCGCCCACCTCCGTTTTGTGCTAGTCAGCACTCTGGGTCATGGTACAGTATTGTGACAAGAAAATACAATTTGTTAAACTAAATTTGAGTTTCTTTAGCAATATTTACCATGACCCATCATAGGCCCACCCTCCTCCCCACTGGCCTTTTTTCGGGCTTAATTTGCCAGTGAGTAGATCGCATTGGGTGACGCACGGGTGTGCACATGCATGGGGGGGGGG